>JAUTDX010003173.1:0-40533 GCA_030844895.1 Ambrosia x helenae | reverse complement strand
CCTTGACTTCGCTATTTTATGTCGGATGTTTAAACACCGATCAGACTGCCAAAAAAGAGTCATTAATTCTTGATTTTAATTATAGCATGACTTGCTTACTACATTTCTCTTATAAATTTTAACGATTCATCCTTTTTTAACTCTATCATTCGATTTATAAACTTTATTCTCCTGTGTTTTTAACAGTAATTAGAAATGTATTTGATTCAAGCTCTTCTAGTTAAACTGAAATCTTTTAATGTGCTCTCGAATACTTTGTCCACACTAGGAGTTGGACAAACTAAATGTAATAACAAGTGGACTAACTTTTAACGGACATCAAAAAGTTTAATTGGTATAGAATCTACAATCGTTGCACTTTGAAGTAGTAGATAATTTAACAACCGTTGCACTTTCAAATATAGCATAGTGATGCAGTTTCGGAAGCGCATCAAATGGCTCAAGAACAAATAAGTAATCAAAGACGATAAATTGAACCAAGGTTTTCCAAGAACAATGTTCTTTAATTCAAATTCAATCAAAAACTAAATAAAACAATTAACCCTAGGTCTCCTTTATAGGTGGAGAATCATTGTTTAAATAGGAAACTAAATAAAAGATAAAGAAATTCAAATAATAGATAAATATAGTCTTCAATTCAAACTAGGAGATAATCCTGCATCATTCTCACCGTCTTCAAAATAAATCGTCCTCGAGTTTTGCCTTCGAACCAAAAGCCACCTGGAATCAAAGGAAACATCAACTCGATTCCATTGATTAATGTCATCATGGACCTGTCTAAATAACTCAATATCACGGGTCATCTCGCCAAACTTGGAGCATTTACCACTGGGTCGAATACTAATAGAGCATTGGACTGTAATTGAGTCCACCGACAAAATTTGGCAGGCCCACCAAAAATTAAGCTCTTCTCCACGTGCCATACCTTCACTAAGTTTTTCAATAGGCTTTATTGGCCCACATGTAATATCCTCATGCATAGATGGTGGCTTGCATCCAACCTTATCATAAATAAATTTCTTATCTAAAGCAACTGAGATTTTTTTATTAATACTATTGAAATCACTTCCATTATGAACTCCCGAATTTGTAGAAAATACCTTGTATAATTCAAAATTCAAACTATCACTATTTGGTGGCTGACATACAGGGATTTTCAAATTCGGCAGATCACCATCAGTATCTGCACCTACGCTAACAATAACCACCGCATCACTTGGATATTACGACTTTTGTAACCCAATTCGTCAACCGGTAAGTTTCGATAACCACCGCTAAACCAAGAATACCATTGTTCATCCCCGTATTCATCATACACGGGAAGCGAATCATAGATAATGTCGCCATTGGTAGGATGCTCCTCATCCCCGGATAACTCTTCCCGAACAAGTTCTTCCGGTTTCGTTTCCTTCCAAGTCGACGATACCTCAAGATCTTGGACTTGTTCATGAAGTCTTTTGATCTTAAGATCCCGGTGGTCGGAATAGACACCATTGCTGCCTCGCGCGGCGACTCTGCAAATAGAAAATCTATTTTTTCCACCGACACGTGAACCACCAATTTTCTTGTCGATGCTCCGGCGGCGAATCTTCGAACAAGAAAACACTCGTCTTCACGTAGAGCCATTTGAAAACCAAAGCTCTGATACCAACTGATGCAGTTTCGGAAGCGCATCAAATGGCTCAAGAACAAATAAGTAATCAAAGACGATAAATTGAACCAAAGGTTCCAAGAACAATGTTCTTTAATTCAAATTCAATCAAAAACTAAATAAAACAATTAACCTAGGTCTCCTTTTATAGGTGGAGAATCATTGTTTAAATAGGAAACTAAATAAAAGATAAAGAAATTCAAATAATAGATAAATATAGTCTTCAATTCAAACTAGGAGATAATCCTGCATCACATAGCAATTTTGTTTGTTAATTATATCACTAAATTATATCAATGTAACAACCGTTGCACTTTCAAGTATATGACTTTCTCTCTTTTAATCATAAAGTTGTTTTTCTCAACTTGGAGACCTTTGCAATTGTTTTTGAGTGATTGTATTTGTATCATGGCAAAATTATTCACGCCATTTTTTTCACAATTTATTATATAAAATATGACGAAACTTGGAGGTGTTAAGATTCATATGGAAATCAGATATTGAATAGAGGGTGAAATAGGGAGGGAAGAAAATGGTGAGAAAATGTTTTAAAACTATAAGGACAAAAATGCTCTTGGGTTATCGTTAATGGAATGGACGGTGTAAGGGGGAGGACGGAATGGTAGGGAACAAAAATCATAGCGATACAAATGCAAAAATAAAATAAAATTACTATTTAGGTAATTTGGCCAAAACTATAGCAATGAGAATGACAATTAACCCTTTATTTAATGATTAATTAGTTTTAAAAGAATAAAAATATAAAAACATAGGGTTTTTTTTGTGAGATAAATTTGAATTTATTAATCTGGAATTCTTATGAGACTTTTATAAAATTTTCACTAAGTTAATCAGATTTAAAAGCAATTAAATGGATTTAAATGATATAATTATAAAGAAGAGAAAGTAAAAAGACAGAAGAAGGCTTTTTAAAAAAAAGGGCCTAGGCCAGGCTCGAACGCAAGACCGCCCTTTCCCCACACGCCTTAACATCGCTAGTGCAGCTCACTAGGCTGCACAGTGAGAAAGTTAAATTATTAAACAAAAAAAAAAGGAAAATGGAATGAAATAATTCCAACTTTGAGGAATCAGAATGCAATAATCTCAACTTAAAAGTTGTAATTAACAGTCTAAACTTGTATTTTATTCCATTGGACTTAACCCAGTTAGTTATCTGCTAACGTGGCAGTCCACGTGTTGTTTGACATGGCAAAATCTGTACAGTTGGCAGGAAAGATTTGAAAGTTTTGGATTTAGGCAGGAAGGCCCCTAGACTTTGGAAACCCTTAAAACACTACAAAACTTTATAAAAACTTATATTTTTCAATAAAATCAATTTTAAACTTTATAAAACTTTATTAAGAAAATTTAATTTTATAAACTTTTTAAAAATAATTTATTTTATTATAAATGTAACAAAACACCATGAAATTTATTTATAAAATTTAAATTTATAACAAAACACCATGAAATTTATTTATAAAAAATTTAAATTTATAAACAAATATTTTCAAGGGTATTGGAATGATATTTGAATAATAGAACAACACAAATTGGACGCGTCTAACTCATCATCTCCATTGCCATCCTGTGTTCGCTTTGCTTGTCTGGAGATTGTGCGGATCCGCTTGAAGACCGCAGATGCTCTTAGGTAATTGTTGTTTTATATCTTGGTCGTTTAGATAAAATTAGTATAAAGTCATTTCCAATATATTTGTTTTCTATAAGTAAAATAAATTTATTTATAATTGTTCTTGCCAAATTGAGAAACACGGCCCTTGTGCTATTA
Source organism: Ambrosia x helenae (assembly GCA_030844895.1). Taxonomy (NCBI): domain Eukaryota; kingdom Viridiplantae; phylum Streptophyta; class Magnoliopsida; order Asterales; family Asteraceae; genus Ambrosia; species Ambrosia x helenae. The sequence goes on along the minus strand of JAUTDX010003173.1, from coordinate 37,093 downwards.
AAGATGGGCCTAAGAAAGCTATACCATCGTTCATGGGCCTTAGCTCATCTGCAATGTCACATGCCCATGTATAAAATCAACTGATTTTGTCTAAAACTATTCTTAGAGGGTGTTTGGGATTGAGTTTCAAAAGTGCTTATTGACTTATTGGCTTTTTGAAAAGCCAATAAGTCAATAAGCTGTTTGTATAACCCAAAAGCACTTTCTGTTTTAACTTTTGGCTTTTGGCTTTTAAGGGTGAAAAAACTGTTTTTGAAAAGTTAGAAATCCTGGCTTTTAGCTTTTGGCTTTTGACTTTTGGAAAAAAATTACAAATTTACCATTCATACAACCAATATTCGCAATAAGTTAAGCGAAACACTTAAAAAAATAACAATTTATTGACTTTTTGACGTTTCTCATCTTAAAAGCTAATCCAAACATTTTTTTTAAAACTCTTTTTCAAAAAGTCATAAGCCAATAAGCACTTTTGACCAAAAGCACTTTTGCATCTCCAAACTCAATCCCAAAGCTCGGTTTGCCAATAATTTTTCAAGTAGTGATGTAGTGAAACTGTGAAAGTACAAGGTTGGGCCAAACAAGAAAGTAACTGGTCACGGAAAAATTGGGTGAATTTTCGACTTTATATGTACAAGGTTGGACCATATAAGAAAGTAACTAATCAGGGAAAAGTTTAAATTGTCAAAGAAACCGAAAAACCCAAACCGAAAGTAATTGAACCGCACAAAAACCGGAAAAATCAAACCGAAAAAAACCAAACCAAAATTAGCGGTTCGGTTTCGGTTTTGCATTTTATAAAAACCGAAAAACCGAACCGAATAACCCAAAAGAATCATTTTTTAATATATCTTATACATTGATGTAGAAATTATTAGTTTTATTCTTGAAAATATTTAATTTTCAAAGTATTACAAAGAAATGTCTTAATAAAAACTTTGGAAAAAGATTTCAAATCGTTTAGAATGTTTGATTTATGTATGGAAATCGTTTAGAATGTTGGATTTATGTGAACAATATTAATTTAAAAGATTAAATATATTAATGTAAATATAAACATATAAAAAAGATTCTTAAACCTTGGATTACAAGTTCTATATTAAAATTTTATGAAATTATGTTCCAAAAACCGAAAAGACCAAAAACGAACCGAACCGTTACTAAAACCGATAAACCAAACCGAAAAAAACCAAAACCGAAAGGTTTTCTAAAACCAAAAACCAAACCGGACCGTGCATACCCCTAATGAAAACCTTGAAGTGGCAGAGAGGGGCAGAGACAATACAAACTCCATAAAATTAGCAAATTAGCCAGAATTTGTTAGACTTGCATATCTCCAATGACATAATCAATTTAGGATTTCATGGAAGCATATGATAAATTTTATGAACTTTTTAAGGGAGTGCATAATTTTTTTCTTAGGATCTTAATTTTCCTAGACTTTTCTCTTTTAACATTAGCACAAGTTTATATAAACTAGTGTTCGCAGGCATTGTCTTGCAAGCCTTTGACGTATCAAGTAGACATAAATAACAACTCAATTGATTTTACATTAATGTTATACAAAATTTTGTAATCGTTAATTTTAACTAAGATCAACTAAAAATCGTAAAACAAAAAACATGCAAAGATGAAAAGTATGAGGATCAAAGTTGAAAGTAAGAAAAAGTATTAGAGCTAAATTGCAAAAGATGAAATGCTTTGGGTTTAAAGAATAAAAGAACAAAGAGGTTGAATTGCAAAAGATGAAAACTTTTGAGTTAGAAGTGAAAAATGTAATTAAAGGGATTAAATTTCCTAAGATAGAAACTTTCGAGTTAGAAAGGAAAATGCATCTTTTTTTAAAAACTCCACATCATGCATCAATGGGTAGTACCTAACTCAAAGGAAATACAATGAGAGCTTATGCAATTTGCAATAGTGTCTTTACACTCACATGCTTAACTTAGTAATTATAGCATGGATAATAATATGCATTATGTAGTTATACATTTATATTATAAAATAAGTTGGCTATCGAGTTTACTCATGTGGACTATGAGGCTCGGTACGACAGCATTTTTCGACCATGTCGAGGCATGGCAATTGTTGCGCCAACCTTAAGTTTATTTTTCTTTGTTTTAATGTATTTTAATTTTAATTTATGTTTAAATATTAATTAAGACTTTATGTTTTTATGTTCTTCTGTTTTATGGTTTAATGCAGGATTAAAACAAACGGTTAAAATAACAAGACAATATTAAACAAACGATTAAAATAACAAAACAATATTAAACAAATGGTTAAAATAACAAAAAAGTATTAAAAGAGTTAAAATAATAAGACAAATTAATTCTCACTCTCTCTCCTCATTAATTCCCACTCCCCCTCCTCTGTATCCTAAAGTCCAAACCCTTCTCATCATCTTCTTCTTTACGTCACGGTCACCCTGTAAACCCTTCTCTGCCCTTTCACCGTTTGGGTTTGGACTTTGATATTTCATAATGTTTTTTTTTAAATTAAACCGTGTTTTTTAAAGATAATAAAAATATATTAAATACATTAAAACAAAATTAAATAACAAACATAAACATAATTCATTAATATTAAACCTTAAAAAAATACATCAAAACATAACCATAAAAAAATAAAGCTTAAAGTTCGCGCATGAGTTGCCACGCCCGGACATGCTCAAATGTGCCGCGGCAACGACCCGCATAGGTCACCTGAGTCATCTCCACAGCCAACTCTGGCACAATGCCCGGTTGGCGGCTCATAGTGTGCTCGTAGCATGTCGTCCACCGATCACACTTGTTGTATAGATCGGACCATTTTCTTTGCAAACTCTCGATTGTGCGGGTGCTTTGGCCGACTTGTTGGTTGAATTCGGCCAAAAAACGGTCCTAGAACCGTGTATCCCTGCCACCTGAGCCTTGGCTATGTTAGCGTTGCAAGAATGGGTCGTTTTGTGCGTCTTTGACGCACACAACGAGAATCATTTCTTCATTTTCAGTTCAACGAGTCATTTTGAAGGGTGTGGGTGGTGTTGATGTAGTGTTGATGTTGAAGTGTGTTTTCACCACCATCGTATGGTGGTTTATATACTAAAAAATCCAACCGTATTTCATGCGAAATTGAAGTTTTTGACGGTTGGGTGAGACCGATTTTAATGCAATAATAAAATATTTCTCACGGTTAGGTGAGACGGTTTATGGGATTATGTGGAAACAGTTTATGGAATATGGAAAAGGTTTAGGTTTAATTAATTATGTGAATTAAAAAAAACAGTATTAAAAAACAAACGGCTAAAAGTAGTATTTTAAGTAAAAAAATAAAAAAACAACTTACCAGCCCTATAAAAAAACACGTAAAAAAACAACTTACCAACCCGTTATAAAAAAAGTATAACAAACGGTTACATTAAAACTAAACATTTTTATAAGGAAAAATCAATAATCTATCTATTATGTATATTTTTAAAAGTCAAACAATATATACCCAAATTGTGTAAAAAAAAATAAAAAAAAAAACAAAAACTTGCCATTCATAGACGGCTGGAGACGCCTCCGGAGACGTTTCGGGACACGTGGTGGCCTTTTATTGGATGAAATCGAAAGCTCTCGGGAGCTGTTTGAGACGTCTTGGGACCCGTGTACCGTCTCTCCAAAGAGATGGGAATGGACTATTCTGGTAATTCGGTTGGTCAACGGGCTAAAATCATGAGTTTCCCTCGAAATAAACTATTTTACATCAATTTCGGTTCTAATTATAGCCTAAGCTACGTTTATTTTGTGTTAAAGGAAATAATCTTATATCTATACCACATTATAAAGAGTCAAATGTGGCTATAATAGTAATTTAATATGACTTTTAAGATAACATATGAAGAGTTCATTGCTTCACACCCAAGATGTCATGAAAATTCTTCCAATACTACCCCTATTTGCAAAAGCAACTTGTACATTTTTTGTGATATTGAATGAAATGGTTAAATGTTGGTTTTTATGTATTTAAGTTCTTATTCTTGATAAATGATTATGGGTAAAGCTTCACGAGAAGGCTAAAGTTGGTCACAATACCTAGGTTATGTTCATACTCATTTATTCATTTTCATGTATTAGTTATTCACAGAAAGTTGCAATTTTGACAAATCATCTTGATTTTTGTTATCTTGTGCACTAAGTGGATGCTATGCTATACGTAGATAAACTTTGTAGATCCAGAAGATGACGTTAGTGATTATTGCATATTTTCTTTTCAACCAGTTCTAAAATTGGGACTTGATGTTGCATGATGCCTCTTTCAAGGCAAGTTTATGAACACCTTTATGGAATCAAACCGTAAACTTATAAATCATGTTAATTGCCATTAAATCAAACCATAAATTTGTATTTCTTACCTCTCCCGTATTTGACTTCTATTACATTATATTTAAGATAATAATAATATAGTAAATAAAACAAGCTTTAGTATTATTATTATTATTGTTGTTTTTTTTCTAATGTTGTAACTTAAATATGCATTGAACTATTTTGATACAACTATTTTGTTTCGCTAATAAGCATGATCCATTCAAGAATTATTTAGAGTTTCACTTTTAATTGTCGAACACCTTTCACTAATCTATAATGTTTCCCTTCAAGCCTTTCACTCACCTATTTTAAAATTTGAAGCATTTCAAAGTAACCTATGGAAGTTTTATGGATTACCACTGAAAGCCCCCGCTGCTGGTATGGACTACAATCGCTGCTGCAGTGTTTCCTCATGTCATTACCAGCCTCGATTACGAACCCGTAGCATTCTGGCATGACTACCTTTGTTTCGCTTGAACCACACCATCGCATAACTCTTGATTTCGTTGAATACGATAAGCCGCTGCTGGATAGCAACGACAACCGCTGTATTTCTTTCGGTTTGTTTCCGCAAATGGGTTGAGGTAAGAGCTCATGCTCTTTGCGAATCACTTAATTTCTTAATTATATCAAAGTTCTGATTACCCGAGCATAACTTCGATGATTGTTGATCTTCCTACAATTTGAATAAGTTATGAGTTAAATGTGTAATACCATAAGTTCATGTTTCTATATGAATATAGGGGTATTGAATTTTAATAATCCAAACTTTCACCCATTGGCCAGCAATAATCTGTACTTCAAAAATTCCGAACAATGATCCCAACTTTCAATGTATTAGCCGACAATGAACCATTGTTAACTGAGAATTAACTCAGTTAGTGGATGATGACGTAGACTCTGACATGACATTGCATGCCATGTCATCAGCCACGTCAGCGTCCACGTCAGCATCCACTACCTGAGTTAGTTCTCAGTTAACAAAGGTTCATTGTCGGCTAATATGTTGAAAGTTAGGATCGCTGTTTGGGAGTTTTGAAGTACATATTATTGCCGGCCAATGGATGAAAGTTTAGATTATTAAAATCCAATACCCCTTTATATGATATCGAAGTTAGTCATTTGTCATTATGTTTTTCTTTTGTTGAAGATGATGATTTTCATAGGGGGCTCATAAACTCTTATTGTTTTTATATACCTAATTGATTAATTTCAATAACAATACTTTAAATTTTGTTTCACTTTACTGAGCAATTTTTGTTTCATTCGTATCTTTCTTTTGTTTTTTCATTGTTTATGTGACATGTGCATTTGGGGATCATGGGGGGGGGGGGGGGGGGGGTTAATGGGATGTGTGATGAGATTCACCAACAAATTAGAATGTAGATGATGAAAGAGGTTGTAAGAGACTTAGTTTGATATTGTAATTAATCATTTAATTATGTTTAATATTTTACTTTGTCAAATTGTTTTTTAGTGAATTTTAGAATAATTCTTTGTTTTGATTATTGCGATGTTAACTTGATTAGGTTCATTTAAGAGGTTTATAATGGTTTACCATGCTTGATATAATTATTAAAATTGGGGTTGAGTTAGGTGTCGTTAAGAGAGGCTATTGGCTCTAAAAAAAACAAGCTAATTTTATATGTTGTTAGTATCTTTTTTATTTTCAATAACTAATTTATATGGGTTTTATTGATCTTGTACCAACCTCTTCAACTTGGGTATCCCCTACTAGACAACTGGTGTTTGATTTATTCGAGGTTAGTAGTTTACTATTTTTTTGATGTTTTTGGTGATATTGCTAATGTATTAAAACTTGAGAGACCGCGGGTGAGCTAGCTAAACTTGATACTTAAACTTGGATGATTTTAGAACTTGTGACTAAACCAAGTGCAAATAGTAGCATTTTAAATTTTATTTTGGTTTGTTAAGATATGAGAAGGATTATCTCTATTATCAAAAGATTGCATGATTAGTTATTATTTGTGGTAGTTTATGAGATGATATCAAGAGGAACAACAAAATTTATAGAACATTAGGTGATATTTGATTTCGAAATTATTTGCATGTTCAAATCTATGAGTTGTTACTTCAAAGTGTTTATCTAAGTGCGTAAAGTTTTTAATATCCAAAAGTGTATTAACATTATTAGTTTTCCTATCCAAAAGTAATTAAGTTTTCGAAGTGTTTCATTCAATTCGATCATATTCCTTTTTTTTATAAAAGAATCACCAAACTTTCAATAACACTCACGCGCGTATTTATATTCTAGGGAAAAATAACACCTAGCCCCTAAAATTTGTTAACCTCACACCCATACAAAACTACGATAATAATAATTATAAATTACATGTTAACATTATTTTGTAATTTGATTAAAACTAGATATTTTTTTCGCATGCAATGTCTAAGACGTTTAATAAGACCTTGGGTGTGTGGGGGTGGGGAGGGGATTGGTGGGTGCCACTTGAGCACATTCACGTCGGGACGACCCTCCTTCCCCCGATCTTAGATTGGTGCCAACGGGGAAATCCCCTTCTCCTCGAGCTAAAAATTAAAACGTGGGATGATGATGTGACCGTTGGGACCAACGTTCGGATTTTTTTAACAAAAATTACCTTTTCCTTTATTTAAACCATTTAACCCCATAATTTTTAAACCACATTTTACCAAACCATCTCATATTACTTCTAAAGTTTATAAACTTTTACTCAAACAACCATGGATCCTAGGCAACCGTTCTTCCCAAACACACCCGCTACTCCCTCGACCCAAACCCCTTTCGGGTTTCCCTCGACACCCGGTACTCCCGCGTCACAACCAATGCCTTTTGGCGTGTTTAGTCACCCTCATAATCTATGGCAAATGCAAATGCAACAACAATAATGGCAAATGCAAATGCAACAAATCCCGCCCATGCCTCAAACACAAACACAAACACAACCCGAGCACGATTACGTTTCCTTAGGTGCACATGATGATGTTATACCCGAAACCCAACCAACAAAGAAAAAAGGCACAAAAGGAAAAAAAAAACAGGTTCAAGAAGAAGGCCGTAGTACGAAGGCGGAAAGCATTCTTTGGTCGCTCGTCTAGTTGGAGGCTCTAGGACGAGCTTGGACAACCTTTATAACTAATTAATATAATAGTAAAGTAACTAAAAACATATTGGGTTGTGTTTTATGTCAACACAGTCAAATCAATAAGTCTTGACATTTTTTTACATTAAGATACCTGATCAGGGAAAACTTGTGAAACATATAGTGTTTTTCTTTAAAATGCGATTGTATCCATCAACTATTTTGACTCATGTCAATATGTAGAAACAGGAGGAGGATCATATACAAACCACTTTAAACATAAAAACTATAGGAACCAATTAGAGTTAAACACATAGAATAATTTAATTAGTCTCAACAAGGGTGTATTTGTATTTTGCAATATCTAATATTCATAAAAATTCCTATATTAATGGTATGCAAAAATTAAATTGACTCCGTATTATAGTTCAATTCAATTTCAAATCCCTATTTTCATGTAATTTAAAATTTTTCTATAAACACCTTATTCTTTTATTTTTCCTTTATGTTGATATCATCATTAAGTAAGTGCTGATAGCATTCTGGGTGTATATGATCATATCATACTATTTGTGCTAGCATTTTAGATGTGCTGGTAGCATTTTGTTTGTGCTGATTTATTATGTTTGTAATTGAAACCCAAAATCATCAAAAAGTGCTAATGTCATTTTGTATGTGCTGATGGCATTCTGTTTGTGCTGATTTCATTATGTTTGTAATTAAGCCAGCAATTATCATAAAGTGCTGATATCAATTTGTTTGTGTTGATATTTAAAGACAAACACCACCATTTGAATGATTGGATGAACAAATCAATCTGAGAAAAAAAAGAATATGAAGATGAAAGGTTAGCATTCGAAAAGTAACACCCCGATGAATAGTACACGATCAATAGTTTCTAGCACATTTCGATTAATGCCAGCACACTACGATTATCCATCTATTTTTACCAAAAAAAGATAGTGAACTTACCGATTTTATAAGGGTTGGAGGAAGGTTTAATCTTATCAAGATGAAGTAAAAAAATTGAGGGTATGTGTTGTCTGCTTTTTGTGGTGGGTTTGTTAGTTAGAGAGAGATAAGAGAGAGGTAGTTTTTTTTTTAGTTTAAAGTGGGGGCCGAAAAAGTTGGGACAAACTCCAGATTTTTTTTATAATATTTTAATTAAAATTAACAAAATTACAAGAATGCCCTAACATTAGTAATACAATCTCAAAAATGTAAAGGGTTAGTATGTAATCAACACTAACCACTGATTTAACTTTTTAATGGTTTAGATTTGTTCCTATGGTTTTTATACTAATAAGAGTTTGTACAAGATTTTATCTCTGTAGAAACAATACCATTGTGTTTCATCACGCACGAGCAACTTAAATCAAATAACAAATCCTTTTTCAGAAAAAGTATATTGAAGAACACAAGAGGTACTCGCAAATCTATTAATTCTATAAAAATGTACTCGCTAGAACTACATAACTAGCACCGTACCCTTGAATTTTTTAAATGCTCACTTTTACATTGTGTTTATGCATTCAATTATTAAATCCTCATTGCTCAATATATATAAACATAAACCAAATTCCTCGTACCATAGATATAATGTACGTGCAAAAGGCTTACTATTATTGTAAACAATGCTTTCGCTCAAACACGGGCATGAAGCTTATGACGCAAAGTGAACAAGCCGAATTCAACCGAATTGTAAATTGTCGCCTCATGCGATATATATGTATGTGTGTGTATTTCAAAGCATGGCTGATTTAAATAATGCAAATGATTGATCATTGCATTTTAAATTGTGAAAGCCAAAATAAATGGTAACAAAGTGGTATGATTGGCTTGTGAGATTTGAAACCAATAACCCAACTACTACATTGGCCTCTAACTTTTTCTAAAGAGATATGGCCTATACAAGATTGTGGTGTCTTTGGGTGTGAACCAAATCCAATATTCCCCATTATTGCAATGGAAGTTACTGTAATAACTTAGAAAAGTGTTGTTTTTCTTATTAAGTCAAACCAATCCCTTGTTATTCAGGACAACATTTTGACTATATTCAATTCACACATCAGTTGTGAAAATCCATAGCACAAAACAATCGGATTTCTTGCATCTGTCTTTATAATTATTCATACATTTTTTAATTGTGTTTCACTTTTTACATTAATATTTTTTAACTGAATTATTTATTTCACTATACTATTGATTTTGAGTTAAGTGTCGTTTTCATCCCTGTGGTTTGTTAAGAAATGCCACATTCATTCAAAAATAAAAACCATGCCTTTTTCATCCCAACGTATCCTATGCACGCTATTTTCGTCCCTCAAGTTCCTACGCCGTTTCCAAAGAATATCTACTCCAACGGATTTCCCACGAAGTTCAAAATGCGTAGCAAATGTGTTGGAAATTCCGACGGATGTTTGTATTTTTTTTCTCTTTTGTTTGATTGATGGTAAAAAATAGGAGTGCAAACTAGCTGAGGCGAGCTCGGCTCGAACTCCAGCTCGTTTAGATTATGAAAGCTCGAGCTCAACTCGGCTCATTTGCACCCCTATTTGTTACCATCAATCAAATAAAAGACAGAAAAAAAAAACAAAAATAAAATTTTTGTGGGAAATCCGTCGTAATTTCTGACACATTTGCTACGCATTTTGAACTTCGTGGGAAATCCATGCCCTGTGCTTACCCAAGTTCTATGGATTTTGAAGTTTGACTTTCATTATATGATGGAATATTATTATTTTATTATAGGATTCCTTTCCATCCAACATCCGCCTCAACCGCAGTACGTTGGATATTCGCAGGTTGACCACCGGCCTCAGTCTGTTTTGAGGAATAGAGAACGAGAGGAGGGAGAAAGATAGAAAGAAGACAAAGATTTAGTGTAGACACTATTAATGATTATATTTTATTGAATGCTGATCCGCGTTATTGAGTTTATGATTTGTATGTTTTCTTTATTTATCGATTTTTATTACGTCATATTAGATTTTACAACGCCGGGACACTCTCGTGGTATAAACTAGTATGTATGTATGTATGTATGTGTGTATGTATGTATAAGGTAAGGATCCTAAGAGAACCAACCCCTATTTGAGAACTGAGATAACCATTCTGGACCACAAATTTCTCTAAGGCTATTATTTTGTTGCTAAATCGCAGCTTTATTTGCAAGAATAATTTATTTATTTTTTTACTTTTTTATTTTTTTTCATTTATAGATATGTGTATATATTTTATTCTTTTAGTATATGTCTTTTAACACATGTTAGCAATGTCTCATACGAGGTCAGAATTTTGTATGATAATGCTAACACACATTAATATTCGTGTGGGAAAGAGTGCCATAAAGTAGGAGAGAAGTGATTTGATAAGTGTCAAATCAACATTTTTAAGCATATGTTTAAGAAAATTAAATTATAAAAAAATAATTTAAGATTACCATATTGCCCTTTTTTAGTGAATTAAATTAGATTAAATTAAATAAAAAAGCAACAAAAGTTATGGACCGTTGATCAAACTTGATCAATGGTCACTAGAGGGTTTGCAAGGTTTTTCCATAATATGGGGTTTCCATATTATCATTTCCCTATATATATAGGTAGAGGATCCTATACGAAAATTGGTTTTTGTGAGAAGTGTGAGAAGAATTAAGAATTGACATGTAGTCATCATTTTATATTTTGTAATGCTGTTTTGATTTGTTTTCGCTTGAAAAACACTAAACACAAGAATTTACAACAACTTAAAACACAATACAATGTATTATAGTTATTAAATTTAAAATACAGATAAAACACACTAGTAAACACTTAAAACAAACTGCTTAATGTTCTTGGCATGGTGTTTTAAGCCTAAAATACATTGTTTTCAATTTTTAATTGTTATGTTTGGTGTTTTCTAGGCAAAACAATCCAAAACATTATGAATAAGTCCAAAAATGATGCATAGATATGATTATATCAATTTTTAATCTTTCTCACACTTCTCACAAAAACATATTTTTCTACAGGATTTCTACCCTATATATATATACTATATAGGGTTGGGATCCGTTGAAAACTCGATGAGTTGCGAGAACTCGACGTAAAATGCGATTTTTTTTTGCACACTGCTGTAAAAAACTTGTAAGCCCCGCTGTAAAAATAAAAAATAAATATAGGAATTTACGCCGAATTACACCTGTGTAAAGTATTTTTACCCCATGTAAGTATATTAATATTTTATCCCCCACATATTCATTTTTTATTAAAATAAGTGTATGGTTATAAAGTGACTTCTACACACATAACATGAAAAAAAAAAAAAAAAAGACAATTTTACACAATTTTGTTTTATAATTTCTAAAACAAAAAGTGATAAAAACTTAAGTACATGATAATAGTAAACTTACAAATGAATAAAAAAAACCATTTACGCATTAAATTTAACCAAAATATAGAATCACTTTATCTTTTTTCCGATTCACAATTTTAATAACATAAAATATGAAATTAACAAAATATACGAAATGAAAAATAAAAATATGAATATAAATTTCTGATCCAACAAACGATAGTACCCATAACGGATGGTTTCGAACTAAGACGGTTCAAAAGGATTCGGTTTTTAGTGGTTATGTAAGCACTGATGAAGTGATGACAATTTCTGCTACAAAGATACATGACTAGATCAATTCTACCTTTGGACAAAAAGTATAGTCAAGTCAACTACTAATTTCTTATAGTGGACGAGTGAGGTTCTTTCTTGCTTTTAAAAAGTAATTATATGTTTGTGTGTGGGCAAACAATGAACATCAGCTATATAACCTTAGAAATATGCATAGTTAAGCTCTAAAATATATATATTTTTTTTCATAATATTAACAAACATATGTTTATACGAAACTATTTTCATTACATGCATTTAATTATTAAGCTCTGATGTAAGTTCTTTATATTTTTAACAAACTTATTTAATGACCTATGTGTTAAAATATATAACATGTACCGTGTACGGAACTTGATGGCTGATTCTTAAAAATTAATTGCTATATGAAAAACCGGTGCAACTATAAATGGCATGACAACTACATCTTAGTTGTTTTTTAACGGCAAATGTTATTTTAAATCCTTGTGGAACTACATCTTACTTGCTACATAAACCTTGTCCAACACAAGAAGCACGTTTTTTATCCAAAAAACTTATCTAAGTAATTTAAAGTTGTTAATTTTTTTGAACGGCCAACTAAATATCACTGAACTGTCAGTGGGTTAGCACTGGACAAATGGCTGCCCATTGAGTAGCCTCAAGTCCACTAAGCCACCAGTTCGGAGAAAAACCCGCAGCCCGAAGGCCCACTGCGGTAAAACCCACCTGGATCGGATTCGAACTTAAGATCAAATGGCCTCAAGCTTTTATCTTCATTTCCCCATAACACTCCACCAAATGGTGGGTGGTAATTTAAAGTTGTTAATATCTACAATTATCTATAAATATTAATTTACGTATCAACTGACATGTACACATACACTATTAATTGAGACTTCTCTTGTTAACAAAACTGGTTATACCGTACACGCTAGATCTGGATTTTATTAAGGAGTAATCTGGATTTCAATAACAGTCTCAATTACGAAAATAACCACTAGCGGTCCCAACTTTCGACATATTGACCACCAATGGTCCCAAACTAACAGAGGCTAATTCCGTTAGTGTGATGCTGATGTGACATGCTTAGGTGGCAAAATGATCCTACGTGGCATCCTAGGTGGCAAAATGATCATACGTGGCATCCTATGTAGCAAAAATGATCCTACGTGGCATGCCACGTCAGGATCACACTAACGGAGTTAGTGATCAGACTAACTGGGACCATTGGTGGCCAATATGCCGAAAGTTGAGACCGCTAGTGGTTATTTTCGTAGTTGGGACTGTTATTGGTCAATATTTGGGATTATTTATTTCCATTACTTCTTTCAATAATCATTATAATTTCAGCTAAAGCATAAGGGAATAGGCCTGTAAACGAACCGAACGAACACGAACACAGGCATGTTCGTGTTTGTTCATTTAACTTTAACCGAACACGAACACATAATCGAACACATTTTTGTGCTCGTGTTCGTTCATTAAGAAATTTGTCTTGTTTGTGTTCGTTTATGTTCGTTCATTTAAACCTAAACGAACAGTTCTTGAACATAAACGAACACAAATGATCAATATAAATGAACATAAACGAACACAAATAAAAACAAGTTAATAATGATTCATGAACATAAATGAACGTTAGGGTTAGGGTGGAGAGCGGATGTAAAGTGTGGGGAGCGGTTGATAAGTGATATGTTTAGAATGTTAGGGTTAGGGTTAAGTTTTAAAAACATATGAATTAAGCTTACTTAACAAAAGGAAATGAATAATAAAAATAAAGTTAAGTTTAATTAAACGAACAAAAATAAACGAACATAAATGAACGAACATAAACGAACGTTCATGAACATAAATGAACGAACACAACGTGTGTTCATGTTCGTTCGTTTAATTAAACGAACAAAAAAATGTGTTCGTGTTCGTTCATTTATTTAAATAAACGAACTTCCCGCCGAACAGTTCACGAACAGTTCATGAACGTTCGGTTCGTTTACAGGCCTATAAGGGAAGGAGGGGCGTTTCATGGGTTTTTTTTAACTACACTAATTACTACCAATCCTACACGGTCATATCACTTCGCTGATTCACTTCACTGAAACAGCTTTTTGTGGCAACACTTCACTGATTCGTTTATTTATTTTTCATTTAAATTTAATAAACGTAATTAATTTCATTTATCCCAATGGTAACATTACCGTTCCCTAATAGTAATAATTTTAAACCCCCCTTTTTATCCTATAAAACCCCATAATTTCTAATACCAAAACGAAAATCATCTTTTCATCCGTATATTGTAATCATCTCGTAAAAATGGCCCAGTTGAAAGAAGAGGAGGGGTTCGCGTTAGTGACGGCGTACAAAGTAAGATGTCAAAAACCACCGCCGTCGACGTTTAGGGAGAATTCGTTTTGGCACAACGTGTCAGTCGAATTCAATCGACTAGCCGGTACAAATGACTGCACCATGGATTCGGTTGCACTTAAGTGGGCCGATCTCAATAGGAAGTGTGACCGATGAAACACCATATTTGCAGCCACGATGGCGGAGCACCCTGATGTTGCTGAGGATATGGCAATCCAACTAACACGAGTCAACTACGTGGCTACTTATGGCATCAGTTTCAAAATGTTTCGGCATGGAAATTGTTACGTTAGGTTAAAATAATGTAGTTTAATATTTGTAATTTCTATAATATTAATGTTTAATTTCTTTTTATTTAAATTTTAATTGAAATTTAGATACATAGCTAAAATTAAAATTAATACATAGAGTAAGTTAAAATTAATACATAGCTAAAACTAAAAAAAATACATAACTCAAATTAAATTAAAAGAAATACATAATTGACTTGAACGAAGAATAGTCACGGCCACTTTCACGCCTGTCTAACCTCTCATATCGATATCTCTCACTTTCGGGTGTCGGAAAAAAACATTTCCTCATCCGAATACATTACGTATTCGGCCCCGGGATCAGTTTCGTAACCTTTAGCCCAACTTGGAATACTTGTGATTGTAGCCGTTGGGTTTTGCACTGTAGGAGTGTTACTAATTGGCACTATAACAGTGTCTCCAATCCGTATCGCTCCTAGTTGTAGTTGAGCAATTATGTAATCATATACGTGATGCAACTCTTTTGTTGGCGAATCTACAGGAACTTGTGGCTCATAAATTTCAAATGTCGGAGGGTTTGACGTCGATGAGTTGATAGCCGGTGGATTTAAATTCGGAGGGTTTGTTGTCGATGGGTTTGTAGTCGGTGGTTTGACGGTTTGCATGGGATGACGACGACGATATGTAAGCGTAAACGAATCACCACCACCCATTTGGTAAAATGTATGTATAATGATATAAATTGTATAAATTTGATGTAAAGATAAATGGTGTAAATGGTGTTTATATTGGGTGGTATATATATCTTTTTAATAAAATGTAACCAGTTGGGGGGGGGGGGGGGGGTTTGTTAAAAAGTAACCGTTGCAACGCTCACTAGACCGTCAGATAGAACCAGCAAAAGCTCTACGAGACCCATACCCATAACAACAACAGCGATGTTACTGTATGGAAAGTGGAATAGTCGTGGGCTTCACTGGTAGCACCCGCCCCCCTGACTGTGACATTGTCTTTAAATAAATAAACAAAGATCTATAATCATACGAAATTACATGACCTGGATGGCAGCAATGGGAAATTATAAAAACAAAGGAATGATTCGGATGGTCTAAGTATTCTTTTCTACTGTATATCTTTAGCAGCCTCACAAATTGTGAAGATGGTAGAACAGGGCTCTCCCTCTGAAAATGTACTATGTTATTGTTTTGACTCGGTATATGCCAACCATGATGGAGGTATAAATATTAATTAATTAATGTGACTCGTGTATTAAAAGCAAACTTTTTTTTTTGTCAACATATGTTATTTTCAAACCAATAATTTGAAAGCAATAGGATGCGTTTTTACTTTTTCTACAATTTATATAAAAACTGTATGTGAATTTTAATATGTTTTAGATTTACTTTTATACAGAAAATTTCAACCAATAGTAACTAAATTTCTCAAATGTTTCATAAAATCACTCAAATTTATTTAATTGCTCTAAAATTGTATGTATTTCTTTTTAATAAATATTATTTTTTTTAAAACTAAGTGAGACAAAAAAACATATATTACTCTTAGTTACTAATAAGCTAAGCAGTTAATATCACCGATATATCCGCTATATCGGTCCGATATATCGGTTATCGGTCATCAACCGATATATTGATACCGATATTTTGCCCGATATTTTGTACCGATATTATCGGTGATATTGACCGATATCTTACCGATATTTGACTGATATATCACCGATATTCCATATATCAGTATCTTTCTTATTAGTTCTATTTGTCTTGTTTCTTATTGATGTTGTTAGTGTTTTAAATCTTAATTGTTAATTGTCAGTGTTAAATATTAGTGTTTAAAGTCTTAATAAGTTCCCACTTGCTACAATTGTTATTGTTTTGCATGTTGCAAGAGGTCAATCTGTTAATTGTAGGAGATTATATTTAATTGTTAGTGTTAAATTTCTATATATATGGATTTTGCATGATATAAAAATTACCGATATCCCACCGATATCTCACCGCGAAAACCGATATATCAAATATCGGTCCTCGACCAATAACCGATATTTTCCGACATTAACTGCTTAGCTAATAAGTAACATATATATTTTTATCAATTGAAGTAGGAAGTAACCATTAAGAAAAAAATGGCTAAATAATAAACCAAGTTTCATATTCGTTAAGTAAAGTCACAAATAATAACAACAACAACGAAATAGTAACAAAGATTCATATATTTTTCATTTCTTCAATTACTTTTAATATTTTAAACATTTAAAGGAAAACTACATAAGCTTATACACTGAGAAACAAAATTTTTCAAATTGAATCATAACAACAATACGCTTGTAAAACTTTGTTGTTGTTATACAAAGTTAACCCTAGAAAACAATAAAACTACTAAAGTGATTTTATCTTTACAATTTTTAATGTATTATTTGTTCTGAAATAACCGTTCTTATTTTATACTTGACTTAAAAAAACATTTGCTTTTTATAAATAAGTCTTTGAGCTTCTTGTGGTGTAAACTTAGATTTAAAGGTGAATTAGTTGAGTGGAATAGATGATGTATTTTTGATTTGGTTTTCGTCTAGCTATTTTCGCATTGGTAAATGATAATAGCCAGCCGGTTTGGTGGTTAATGAAATTTTCTCTTAATAAAAACAAATAAATCAAAATAATAATTAATAATATTATATATATCCCATCATGGTGGGCATATTTGCCAAGTCAATGATCAAGAACACACACTTCATTTTCATAGTACCCTGTTCGACCCCTTTTATACTCTTTGACATTAATAATAATCTTCTTCCACTACCATATATGAACCCAACTCAAACTTTAATTCACTCTAAATTTGCAATTCATTTCCTTAATTAATATGGGCAATTGTTTGAATTCTTCTTCTGCTAAAGTGGATGCTACACTTAGCTCCAGAACCTCTGGTATATCTCTTTTATTTCAAAATTTAATCATGTTTTTTTGTTAATTTTATAGTTTTAATTTTACCCAGTCTTAATTTTAACATGATTAAATTGGAAAGTGTAAACATCATGTTTCAGATCAACAATTTATATTTAAATTGGAATTGTTTATGGGTCGGTCACCAGCGTTGTCTGCGATTGCGAGCGTGGGTGGACTTTTGCCTACAAAGCCCAGCCATCCAGGTACATATATAATCAAAAGGGCACCCAAGCCCACCATCGCCGACAGCGCTGGGGACCGGGCCCGTCACCAATTCAATAGGAAACTCACCGTCTAAAGGGCCACTGTGGTAAAACCCTTGACTCGCACAGTCGCACGGCGCCTTTTGTCACGAACGAGACTCCAAAACCTGTGACCTCTTCTAGAGAAGATTATCCGGATACCGCTAGAGCAATATTTTAACGCTATTGAATTTGTCTAAATTAACAGGGATCTCGAAAGTTGGCAGCAAGATCAGTACGTCTTCGGGTCCCTCCAGCACGACGATTTCAACTTACAGTGGAGGAAGTAGCAGTATAGGTAGTGTTAGTACACCACGATCCGAAGGAGAGGTGTTATCATCTTCGAACTTGAAATCCTTCTCCTTCATGGAGTTAAAGAACGCCACACGAAACTTTCGGCCCGACAGTCTTCTTGGTGAAGGAGGATTCGGGTATGTTTTCAAAGGGTGGATTGATGAAGTCACTCATTTGGCTGCAAAGCCGGGATCAGGAATGGCGATTGCTGTCAAAAAGCTTAAACCTGAAGGCTTTCAAGGACACAAAGAATGGCTGGTATGCAATGTTTTCGTGTCGGTGGTAGTTAAACTTATTGGCTACTGTTTTGCTGATGGTTTGTTTGTTGTTTGCAGACGGAAGTAACTTATCTTGGTCAGCTGCATCATCCTAATCTGGTGAAACTTATCGGCTACTGTTCAGAGGGTCATAACAGGCTTTTGGTTTATGAGTACATGCCTAAAGGAAGCTTGGAGAATCATCTTTTTAGAAGTAAGATTTCAAGTGTTTGTTTCTTTTTATACGGTTTTAGTTTGGCATAAACGAACCAAACGGTTGGTGAACCTTTTACGAACCATTCTGCTGGCAGTTTGTTTATTTAATAAACGAATGAACATGGACAACTTTTTGTTTCATTATTTGTGTTTGTGTATGTTCGTTTAAATATTAATGAACAAACATAACATACTTTTATATAGTGACTGAACACAAACAAGAAACTCCGTTCTTTTAAGAATTCCTGTGCATTCGTTTGTTCGGTTAAAGTTAAATGAATGAATACGAATAGGCCTTCACCCATGTTCATCCGGTTCGTTTACAGACCTAGTTTTATTTCGAATCATGACGTTTTTTTTATTCTTTTTTTACAGAGGGTCCTCAACCACTTCCATGGGCGACAAGGCTCAAAGTGGCAATAGGTGCTGCAAGAGGCCTAGCTTTCCTTCATGATGCTAAAGACCAGATTATATATCGCGATTTCAAGGCTTCGAACATCCTTCTTGATGCGGTACGATTATAAAAAAAAGTTTGCTTTTTCTAAAATAAGTTGGTTGATTACTGTGACTTGTGAAGTCCTAAACTCTTGTTATAATGCTTCCTTGACACAGGACTTCAATGCAAAAACTATCCGATTTTGGTTTAGCTAAAGCAGGGCCGAAGGGTGATAAGACTCACGTGTCAACTCAAGTGATGGGTACACATGGGTATGCGGCCCCAGAATACGTTGCTACAGGTCTTTACTCTTAACTCCTTAATGCATCCGAATTGGCTTTTTACCATGATGATGAAACCAAATGTTTCGGCTTTTAAACACGCATGTTCTGTCCAACAGGTCGGTTAACTTCAAAGAGTGACGTGTACAGCTTTGGGGTTGTTTTGCTAGAACTACTATCAGGTCGCCGTGCAGTGGACAAAGGAAAAGCTGGCGTCGAGCAAGATCTTGTCGATTGGACAAAGCCGTATCTAGGAGACAAACGAAAGTTGTTCAGGATCATGGATACTAGATTGGAAGGACAGTACCCTCAAAAGGGTGCCTTCACTGCAGCTACACTTGCTTCACAATGTCTTAACATAGAACCTAAAACCAGACCGCGAATGTCTGAAATTTTAGCCAGTCTAGAAGAGCTTCAAGACGCCAAGAATGTTTCAAAAGATCACCGAACAGCGTCTAGTCCGGTTCCTAAATCGCCGGTGGGTCATCGTCAACGGCGTTCAACACCTTCGGCATCTCCGTTGCCTACGCCGAGACAAAGTACCAGTCAAGTAAGATAATAAACAAACAAACATAAGTTTTACATGAGTTTTGTTGTTTGTATGTATATGTATATGATGGTGTGTTAAGTATTTCCCACTTGTATTGTATTAGAATTTTATTTGTCACCATATTAGTTAACAAGCATTATGACGTGGCAGGTATTTTAGAATGTTTTTGTAGTCTGTTAAGTAATTAGTGTTGGTGGCTTAAACATCCCCTTTTGGACCCCTAAATCTTAAATGCATAACACATTTAAGTGTGTTGTATTTGCGGGTCCAACCCGAAAATTGTGTTATAAACCTGAATACAACACAAAGTTTAGTGGTTGACCCGAAAGCAACAAGTTTGAGCCACAAAGTTTAGCATTCTGAAATTTTGTTACATTTCAAGTATAAAACGTAATATGCTTATTTCTCTTTATAGTTTTTAAATTTAAGAATAAAATACCAGATTCATTTAAGTCAAAACATGCCATTGGGGTTGGTGGCCAAATGGTAGAAGCAAAATTTTTAGGAACTCCTAAAGGGGAGGTCATGGGTTCAAGTCCCACAAGGAGTAGAAATTTACCGTTCAAAAAAAAAATTTAAGTCAAAACATGATTTTTTTTTTCATTTTTTCTTTTGAAAATAATAATCATAAGCGGGTTGATTAGTCAAATCATGAACCCATCAGGTTGAACAAGACACAACCCGTATAGTTAAACGTGTTTATGGGTCTGACATGGAAATTGCGTGAAATCTATTATAGATGTATTTAACCACACCTTTATGAGTAAGGGGTGAAAACGAGCCGAGCCGAGCCCGAGCTCGACCAGGCTCGAGCTCGATTAACTTATGAGAGCTCAAGCTATATTTCCAGGCTCGAGCTCGAGCTCGGTTGTAATTTCTCTAGCTCGACTCGTTTATTATTTAGGTGATAATATGCTCGGTTAGACTCGTGAGCTCGATTAGCGAAGCTCGGGCACAGGAAACAACTTCAAATAAGGGGTAAATATTATTAAATATCAATAAAACTAATATTACACTCAGGCTCGATATGGCTCGATGAGCCTGGCGAGTTTCACAGGCTAGGCTCGATAACAAACGAGCTTTGCTATAAGCTCGAGCTTAGTTCGGAATCGATAAGGCTCAACTTGTTTTGAGCTTTCGAGCGGCTCGACTCGTTTACACCCTATAATTATGACCATCCTAAATTTAAGTCGTGAAGTAGGAAATAATATAAGCTTCTTGGTTGATGTTCAAAGATCAATGGGCCTAAAAAAAGCCTAGAAGTATCCATCAGATCTAGAGTATAATATGAGTTATTGATAGACACATGGGTGCTAAGTTCAAATGTGTTAGACATGGAGCTTCATGGATTAGCAATGTGGATCCATTTGACCCATGTGGATCATGGGTCACACTCATAAACCTCCTGCCCACGATCTGTGCTTATGCTACTGCCCATTTCCATTTTTTTTTTGTTTATGCAATTAATTAATTTTATTTTATTTGCTTGTTAGTTATTTAATTTCCTAAAAAATAGCTTAGTGAGCTATCATGCATTAGTCTTTATGTATGTACTAGTGGGGTGCCCGCGCGTTGCGGCGGGTAACAATATTTAGGGCTTTTTGGTTGTTTAAGTGCTGATCATTAAGAGGTCTGAATAGTTAAGAGGTTCTGAATGATTCAACTATACACCAAGTCTGAGTGGTTCAGCTCTTAACCATTCCATTCAAAGTCTTTTTAGGTTGAAACAAACAGTCTGAATGCTGACCCATTCAGAGCTGAGCGGTTCAGGGAATCATTAAGAGACTACCAAATAGACCCTTAGATTGGTTAGGTTAAACAATAATCAATGACCGAAATATTTGTCTTGGTGTGTGGTATAATCATTAGTAGGGCTTGACTACATTTTCAGTAAAATTAGGAGAGCATACTCAATATATAAAAATATCGGTATTTTTAGGTAAAAAAAATACACTACGAACAAAATGGGGGGGGGGGGGTTGTGGCCCCAAAGAAGTTCTACCAGTGGACATGACCAAATTAACTGATCAAATTATACATAATGTATATAGATTTCAACTATTAGATTATACAATTTCAAAATATTTTCCTTCCATACACACACACACACACACACACATATATATCCAAAAAACACAGAGTTGTAAACTATATTATAGTGTTTTTCATTAAAAAGAATCAAGTTGAGAACTATGTCAAAACGTGTATCTTCTCAATTAACAACTTATTACACAAAATTTTCTAAAAACACAAATGAGATAAAATTCTGACATTAATGAATAATATCGGCTGAGTAAGTGGTAAACAATTTTTAAACAAAATTTTGAATTCAATAAATAAAAATATGTTTTTTACTACAATCGAATCTTATGTGCTAGCGGAAGCGTAAGCACATGAATATATACATATCAATAATTTATGTGATACGCTTAGTAAAAAACTAAGGTGACTGTAAGGAAGTGAGAACTTACATGTGCAAATATAACTTCTCGCTTACTTTGTATTCGTTATGGTTATTACTTAACCCTGACATATCATTTTTTAAATTAAAAAAAAATTATAGCAATACTATAATTAAATTAAGAGGGACAAAATGCTCATTTATACAGTGTAATAACATTAAGAAAATATTAATATATAAAAAAAGTTATGGATGTTTAAAATCATGGGAGTAGTTGGTTGAAATAAGGGTGAAAAAATGTAATTATTATTTAAATAAACAAAAGTTGAGTAAAGTTGAGGGGCAAATGTGTAAGTATTGTATAAAAGACATATTACCCTCTAAAAATAGTTAATATGTGTATTTGTGTGTTGTACTCTAACCCATTATAGTTGTAAAACTTAAATTATATGAGGTCATTAGGAAATGTATTATAAAATAGTATTGGTATAGAAGGTTTTGGTTCATTTTCGTTTGTTTTTTGTTGTTTTGATTATTACTTAATATTAACATATCATTTTTTTAAAATTAAAAAAACTATGGCAATACTATACTCAAATTAAAGAGAAAAAATGCTCGTTTATACGGTGTACTAATATTAAGAAACTATTAACGTATGAAAAAGTTATGGATATTTAAAAATCGCGAGGGGTAGTTGGCTATAATAATGGTAATATGTGTAATTATTATTTAAATAAACAAAAGTTGAGTAAAGTTGAGGGGCAAATGTGTAAGTATTGTATAAAAACATATTTGCCCTAAAAAAGTAGTTAATATGTGCATTGTGTGTTGTACTTTAAACAATTATACTTGTAAAACTTAAATTATATGAGGTCAGTGGAAAATGTATTATAAGATAGTATTGATATAGAAGCTTTCTGTTCATTTTCGTTTCGATTATTACTTGATATTAACATATCATTTGTTTAAATTAAAAAAACTATGACAAAACTATACTCAAATTAAATAGAAAAGAACGCTCGTTTATACGGTGTAATAATATTAAGAAAATATTAACGTATGAAAAAGTTATGGATGTTTAAAAATCACAATGGGTAGTTGGTTATAAAAATGGTTAAAGGTGTAATTATTATTTAAATAAATAAAAGTTGAGTAAAGTTAAGGGAAAAATGTGTAAGTATTGTATAAAAGACATATTTGCCCTAAAAAGTAGTTAATATGTGCATTGTGTGTTGTACTTTAAGCAATTATACTTGTAAAACTTAAATTTTAAGAGGTCCTTGTAAAATGTATTATAATATAGTATAAAAGTATAGATGAAACCATTAGTAAATGGAGTGTGTGTTTTGAGATTGAGATTATTCTCTTTAATTTTTCTCAATGGATTTTGAGTTAAATTAATTGTTCCAATGCTAGCACAAATTTGGCATATTTGTGTGGTGTTCTTTGGAATCTAATTACAAATTTAGGTGGTGATTTCTGTATCCTAAATTTATGTTAGACTGCCCTACGGTTGATTGAGTGGTGTATCTGTATCTCGAGTGACCCGTAGAACTATCCGTTTCTGTTTCATTTCAAAATTTCTATCTATTGCGTAATCTATTTCCTATCAGTTATGGTTTTCATCAAGAGCATAATAGATTAAAACTAGTCGTTTCTAAAGAATTACACTTTCAAGACCACAGCTTCAATCACGTCTGCAATGGTTGATTCTGTCTCCTCTCATCACCAAAACATATATTCTCTTTTTAATATAGATTATTCTTATTCACATGATTAAAATTGTTATTTTATGATATTATATTACATTAATTTTTATGCTACATCATAACACACATTTTGTCACTTTATATTAGATTTGTTTATCCCATGAAGCTCCCGGGATATAACCTAGTTGTAGCACCCTTTATAAAATGAGATTCTTCTGCGAGACTCCATCCAACCAAATCCTATTTTGAAGGATGTATTCTCAGAAAACATCATCGCGAAAGCTTTCCGGTTGGATGTAATCTAAAATGGAGTGACGGGGATTGAATGGCCTGGAAAGCGAAATTATTAAAAAAAAAGTAGCGAGAAGGTAAAAGAAATATTTAAATAAAAAAACAAATATTGAGAATACATACTTGAAAATAAATACACCAATTGATCCTATAGGTATATAGGTATGAGCTCGGGACGGTATCCGTACCAACGATACCAATCCAGAAATACCGATACCGAACACCCTCGGTTCGATACGGGATTTGTTCGAAATCGGTATTCGGTGCAATATGTTCATCCCTACTCTAGTAGACGAAGTTTCGCCATATACCCTAACAAAAGTAATTGTTTTTATATCATTAATAACCTTTCTGAAGATTCAATATATTTCACTTCAAAATCTTCTCGTTTCTCGCACTCTATATGCACCCCATTGGCCATTAATGACACCATTATTTTTTGAATTGTTATTATTATTATTATTTTGGTAACCCCAAAACCTCTTTCACGTACTGACTGCCAGTTCAATTGCTTCAATCTGCACCAAACTTTGATTTCCATACACTCTCTTTTGGTAGATACGATTTCACCACCTAAGAAGGCACATGAGATGAAACATTGACATCTTCTCTCGTTGGCATTTTTTTCGAAGGATGGGTACAAATCAGATACAATCAGTTAAGGCAGCTGAGTAAACGCTTTTGTAACGGTTTGATAGTGGATACATTAGAGATCCTCTTACAATTTTCAAAGATAAATCATGAAAAAAAACAAAATTATTCTTAACAACCACAATTTATTCTTGTTACATGTTCAAAATCTTTAACTTTAACAATCAATTGAAGTGACACAATTTCATGTCCTATGAACCGATGACATGACATAAGTTTTAAGCCCATTTTGCCATCAAAGACATCCCACCAGCGCCAAGCAAGACGGCCGCATATGATTTAACTTGTAGCTTAATGCTTCCCTGAAGCTTTGGACCCATGAAATCAGCGGCTAGAAGATCGACCAACGCCATGTAGATAAGAAGTCCAGCTGATGAAGCGTTGAGTAATCCAACTGTGATTAATGAACTTGGGCTATTCTCTTTGTATGTCTTCGACAACGCGATACCAAGAGCGATCCCAAATGGAGTCGTTATTGAGAAGAAGAACACCATTGCTGCTTTCTTCAGTGTCTTATACTCAGCCTATCATTGTTTAAATGTTTAGTTAATATAGAGCAAGATATATATACATATCATATAGATACAAATATTATTTTTATAAAACCTGAAGGATGCAACCACCAAGACCCATGCCTTCAAACATTTGATGAAAACAAAGAGCTGCCACCAATGGCTTTATTGTGCATACATCATTTGACGCCCCAACTCCTAGTCCAATCACTATCGAGTGAACTACTATTCCAAGTTCTAGAACCTGATGACCAAATTTTCAAGTTAATTTTAGTAATTTTAAAAATAATCATGTGAATTAATATAAAATATTAATGTTTATTTAAACAAACCATGGCTACAACACGATAACGAAGGAGTTGTTGTCCTATTGCGCCGCCCTTTTGGTGGCCGTGATTGTGTCCATGGAAATGCATGCCTCCACCACTTGCAACTGCCATCTCCTGGTCTCTAGTAACAACTTCACCGCCTTCGGCAGCTATAGCGTTGTTCTTTGATGTATACATGCTTGTAGCCATGGAGTCCACCATGAGTGTGAAAATAGCGGATAGCATAGCAACAAAGCCCGTGAATGGAAACTTATGCCACGGGTTATCAGCCAAGCAACTTGATCTCAACATGTCGAAAGAATCAGGCAACACATGCATAAATCCAGTAGCCAAAATGATGCCTGAAGCAAAAGCTTTCACAATCACAAAAAGGCTACGGTCTGGACTAAGGGCAGGGACGGAACGAGTGATAAGAGGTAGGCATACCCCGATGATGCTTGTGATGAGGATAGCTGCTATACCGATGATCTTTAATGGTAAGGCCTTGGATTTGTTATTACATGGGTTGTTGGTTTCATCCTCACATTGTGCCAAGGCTTTGGTGCATAGGAATGTAAGGATGATGAAAATTGAGACCATGTTTGAATTGGAAGTCATGCTTGAGTCAAGATTTCTTGATATTTGTATGCTTGGATATGCATTGAGTGAAGCTCATTGAGGTTGCTATATATACAAGTTTGTGACATCATAGTTTGTATTAGGGGAATTGGATTTTAATAACTTGAACTATTTGAAATTGGTCACTGGCACCCCAACTAAAAAATTGGCCATATATAACCTAAACTATTGACTTATTGGAATCTAACACCCACTAACGGTTAAATCACTAACACCGTTAGTGGGTCCGCTGACGTGGCAATATTTGCTGACGTGTCAATCCACGTGTGCCACGTCAGCAACTTGTGCCACGTCAGCAACCCAAGTAACGGCGTTAGTTAGTTGGGTGCTAGATTCCAATAAGTCAATAGTTCAGGTTATTTATGGCCAACTTTTTAGTTAAGGGTGCCAGTGGCCAATTTCGAATAGTTTGGGTTATTAAAATCCAATTTCCTTTTGTATTATTAAACATTTTAAACAAGTATTATCACTTTGGAATGTTATTGGGTCAACTCTAAAGGGCATTTTCCATGACACTCTTTTAGTCGTACGTGTATGTATAGTGTATGTGGGGGCCTTTGGTTAATTAATTTGTTAAACTACTTGTGTCATTTTTTTAAAAGATGGTATATGTATATATATAGCTCATAAAAAACCAACATGAAATACTACATAACATATAACTTTTTATATAACAAATATAACGTCACACCCACCTAATTACAGATGAGATGTTAGGGGGGACATGGCGCTCTACTTATTTTTTTTTCAACTTCACCGATTTCTATCAATTCTACACTGCTACGTTAATTCACTGAAACAGTTTTTTTGGAGGCAACACTCCGCTGGAAATAAAATAGAGAAAAAGATAAAAGGGGAGAGACAAACTCAGTGAACCCTACCAGCACCACCGACGACGATGTTACCGTGCTGATAGTGGGGTAACCGTAAGCAATTCTGATTGCGCCCCCTGCAAATCCAAACCTAGGCCATTGGTATATGTGACGTTAAACTCGTCAACCCGACACAGTTAACACCAGTAGCATTTAATTAACTTGCTGGATAGATTTTTTTTGAGTAAACATAACATTAATATACATCAGATATTAGATTCTATCGAATATGAAAACAAAATTTAATCTCATATAAAAACGAAACTGAAGAGGATAAAGGGATTGAGATGTAGAATGATGAGGTCAAGTCAAAAGCCAGAAAAATTATGTGGGTTAATTTTAAAACGAGATGCAATAACTCTTCTTGTCATGTATCTGTTTCGTTTGTCCATGTGTGGCCTGTGTTCGATGTCCACGATGCGACTAGCTAACAACGCAGTCACAGTTTTCAAACTTGACGATTATACCGTTTATATTTAAGTATCATATCAATTTGATACTATATATTATTTTTATTAGATTATCCACAGGCAGTGTTGCAAAACTCGGTTTGGGTTTGTATTCGGCGACCCACACTGGAGCGAGTACTCGGGTTAATCGGGGGAGTACTCGAGGGTTAAATCGGTCTATGCGGGGAGTACTCGGAGTAATCGGCCAACTCGGCTATACTCGGCGACCTACCTTGGAGCGAGTACTCGAGAAGTAATCGGTCAACTAGGCCTTGTTTTGCAACATTGTCCATAGGTGCTTTCCGAGATAGACAAAACTAATATGAAGTGATAAAATATGTGTGCCGTAAAAGGAATAGATCGTTTTTTCATGAATTGTTTTAAAGGATCAAGCACTCGATAACTCATAAAACATACTTTTAATTTTAATTCTACGTGTGCACATCTTGCTCGAGTGAAGTCTATGTGCAACTTTGTCACTTTCTCAAGACATTCTAAAGCTGTGATTTGAACCTGAGAAAAAAAACAACTAAATTGGTATCAGATGATATGTCATGATGATAATTGATTTAAGAGGTGTGCATGGTGGGGTGATTAATTATCACTTATCAGCTTGAGATTTACCTTGTATCTAAGAATCATAGGCTATATCTAACTGGCTTAGCAACATTTGTTAGACCATGTGTAGCGGGGGTTAAATTTGAAGCTCATTCCTTGGACGTTTTTTGACAAGTGCCACGTGGGTCCCACATGGGACTTGAAAGGGCTTGAATTTCATAAGGGATGTAGTGGTGTGGTGTGTGTGTATATAAAAATATTAAAATTGAATTAAAAAAATAAAAAAAAAACAAAAAGGATGTAGCTGGAGGAAAGAGACGGTGGTGGATTTTGATTAGTCAAAGGAAGCAACAAGCCAGCGTCAAAATATTTCACGCCAACCCACTTTCATGAGCATTAGCACCCGTAGGGGCGGCGTTTGGGCTCGAAACCGGGCACTAGTTGCCCCATTCACGCCCTTTTAACATACCACTATGGGTGGTCTTATCAATGTTCATAGCGACACTAATCAAAACACACACAAAAAAATAGATTCTTACCAAACTGACTACATATGTGAATATATATGTAGTTAGCTAGTTCTTACATGTAATACTATGTTCAAAAACATATATTCTATCATAACAAGATTAGTGACTTGTCAAGACATAATTAATGAGTTTACCTAAACACATTGTGTTTTTTTTTTCTACATGAACAAAAATCATTAAAAAAGTCATTTTTTTTTTCGTTTTTTTGTATAGTAATATGGTGTCGTTGGAAAGATAATAAAACGCTCGTTAATTTGGTTGTAATTTTTTTTTTAAATTGCCGTATATAAAAGTTACTAACGTTTTAAAAATTATGAGGGGAAGATAAGGAAAAGATAAAGATAAAAATATTAATTAATATATTTGAAATTTTAAAATAATTGTTAATAGTTATCTTCATTTAAAATAGAATTATTATTATTATTATTATTTTTTTGTGTGTGGGGGGAGGGTGTGAAGACCTTACATAATGCCATATAGCATAACTCTTTTCATTTATTATATATAGAGATTTGTCGAAAAATGCTCTAATTTCTAATTTGAACATTTTAATACTTAAAGCGCACATATGCTTACTAAAAAATAATGGGGAACAAATACATAAAGAAGAAGATATGATACAATTCAAACTTATAATTTTTGAAAACTGTATAACTAATTGAGTTAAACGAATCAATTACGAACATGTCAATTGACTCAAACACAAGAAGAGCACAATAAATAATTTGAGAGAAAACCAAATTAATATGCAAAACAAGACCTAGTGGATAGTCTAAAGGAGTCTAACAATCAAGTCCACAAATACACTGGCGTTTAAAGTTCAGTTTTGACCTTTTTAGGTCAACCATGAACCATATTGGTAGTACCGGTTTTTGGTAATTGTAAACCGCTACCAAACCATTGAAATTTGAAACCGAACAAAACTAAACCAACCAAACCTTTAGTATTAGTTTGAATATGGTTTAATTTCACTATTTAGGCTTATTGACCTTCATAAAAATGATACATTAATGTGCTATCATTAATATTTAGAAACCTTAAACAAAATGAGTTAGTGTGTTATTATGCTTCTGGTGTACCACCAGGGCACTTAACTTAGTATCTTCGGCAATCTTTGGTGTGTCAGCACATGTGAAATTGTGCAAATCAGCAACACCCTTTGACAAGGTGAATTCGGTGTGTGAGTCTATGCACATTGCCAACGAAAGCGTGTGTGTGAATATTGGGGAGGGTCCTAAACCCACAAAAAGGTCGTTTGGGATTTTTTATTTAACAAAAATAACTCCCATTTCTATTTAAACAAACCTTAAACACTTGATAATTTTTATAAAATCTCATACCTTAAGAAGCTTACCATGCGTTTTTATTGGTTATTGCACCTAATACTAGGCTTCAAGTGTAACATTGAGGTGTCACGTAGTGACGATTGTTCAGTATCTCATGGAATTTAACATGTTTTTAAACAATCATTTATTTCATTAGATAATATCAAA
Organism: Ambrosia x helenae; assembly: GCA_030844895.1. Lineage (NCBI taxonomy): Eukaryota > Viridiplantae > Streptophyta > Magnoliopsida > Asterales > Asteraceae > Ambrosia > Ambrosia x helenae. The sequence continues at coordinate 6,792 of JAUTDX010003173.1, read as the reverse complement.
AATGAAACACATGAAAAATGTCTTGAAACGAAACTAGTACATCAATTGATAAAACAAAAATAAAACTTCAAATAATCTCCTCTTGTAGTAGCACTAGACTTCAAGCATCATTGTTCCCGAAAAATGTTGATTTTGGAAAAAAAAAAAAGGGGGGGGAGGGTCAAGTAGAAGTTGGTGAGAATACATAGTTTTAGTTTCCACAATAATCAAAATCCATGTTGCAATTCATGTGTCAAAGGTTCTTCAAGCCTACATGTGAAAACGAGACTAAGGCAACTAGGCACGTAATCAAACCTATGTGACTAGTTTTTGTGGTCCCTCCCATAAGCATATGGTTCACCTATAGTATCTGTGACAACCGACAAACCTCGGTTAACACTTTTATCAAACATATAAGTCTACCTTGGCAAAACATTCATAAAAACATATTTAACGGGATTGGTTGAGCTTGTTCGATGATTTGGGGAATCATCAGGAGTTGGTTTACACACAATGTTCATGGTATATGATTCATGGAATCATCGGGGAAACTTACACACAAATCTTGAGCTCCGTGGTTGTTGATTTTACGTAATTAGGGGTAACTTATCAAATTAACAACTTGTGAATACGTATATATGTGAATTGGTATGATAGTATATGTTCAAAGTGTCATTTTGGGTCGTTGGGACGAATGAGAACTATAATTTCTCATTCTCATCTATGAAGGTGCGAATGAGAGACAAAATTAATTACTCATTCTCACATATGAAGGTGCGAATGAGTCACAAGGTTTCTCATTCTCCCTAACGAAGGTGCAAATGAACAAAGTTTCTCATTCTCACCTATGAATGGTGCGAATTAGTCACAAAGTTTCTCATTCTCACATATGAAGGTGCAAATGAGTCACAAAAATTATCATTCTCACCAATGAAAGTGCGAATGAGTCACAAAACTTCCCATTCGCACAAATGAAGGTGCAAATGAGAACAAACTATATAAGCAACTCTTTGCCTCATTTTCGCCATTTCACAATCCTAACTCGCCCTAAGTGCTCTCTTACAAACCCTAACCTCAAGAAACGAGTTTTTGCCCCCATTTTTTAGATCCTTAAGCCAAATCAAGTTTATAAACAATATTAAGTGAAAATTCAATGTGTGTTAATCATCTAAACCCCTTTCATTACAGTTTTATGTGTTTTGATAAACCTTAAATGTCCAGATCTGATTTCAAGGTGTTTTACTAAATAAAAACCTTTCTAAACTAGATCTAGACCTAAATAATGAGTTTCTTTATAAAAAACACAAGTTTAGATGATGTTGGTGACCATATAATTGGGGCTTTTGTGTTTTGTATTGATAGAATGGTAGTAGGATGATGTCTAAATGGTTTGGGACTGTTTAGGAACATGATTAGGTGATGTATGAATGATTGATTGATTGATGTTTTGTGGACTTTGACCCATTTTGAGGTGTTATGTTATAGATATAGGGCTTGTAACATGAGTATGATGATAATAACATGATTAAGAATACATTAGGATGATCTAATCTATGTTGGATAATATTGAAATGAAGTTTTTAGGTTGATTTCAGTGCCTTCCAGGTAAACTTTTCATGCAATTGATGTGACATCTTCATAATTTGCCATTTTGGGAAATGTGACTTGAAATGCAAAATGAACAAATTAATGGCTAAATCAGGTGTGATAACATGCTATTAGATTAGATAGGTGTGACTGTAGTGATTGGTTATGATTCATTGGGTTTTCAATCAGATTTGAAGAGTTTTTTTTCGTCAAAATGGTTTTTCAACTGAATGGTGCGAATGGGTCTCATTCGCACGATTGAAGGTGCGAATGAGAGGAAATACTCCTCATTCACACAAACGTGTAATTTTGTGAAACTTTGGTATAAACCAAGTGTTTTATGTGCATTACTTATGTGAGAACTATGTATGCTTGTTAATTAAACTGATATAACGGGTCACTAGAGGGATGTCGAGTCTTATGTGGTCGTGTCAAATGTCAAATACCTAGGCGATATGAATTACTTTCTTGGTTTTCAATCAACATATGTGCAATACAACCTTGCTTGTGTTAATCTTCTTGAGTGCAAACCTGTTCACACTCCCATGATCACTAGGTAACCTTATTCTAATCTCACTTCATACATGTCTTTGGTTGGGGTTCTCCACTATCTCACAAGGTTCTCCACTATCTCACAATCCCTCGCTCTGACATCTCATACGTGGTAATGATGTCAGTCGGTTTCAATAGTCTCTCACTGCTACTCATTTTCATCATGTCAAATGCATCATTCGTTATGTAAAAGGCACATTAGTTTTCAGGCTGACATTTTGTAAGCCAGCAAAAACTGTCCTACTTGGCTACTCTAACGCCGACTAGACACACTGCATTGATATTTGTCACTTCACCTATGGTTACTCCATTTTCTAGGGTGGGGATCTTGCTTCATGGAGTGCTAAGAAACAACCTACTATTGCTCGCTCTAGTTGTGAATATGAATACGTTGTTATGACTAACACTGCTGCTAAAATTGTTTGGCTAATTCACCTTCTTCACGAGTTACATGCACTTCCACCTGAAACACCCAGCACTATTATGTGACAACAAAAGTGTTATTTTTAACCCAGAATCCTATCTCTCACAAGAGTCCTAAACATATTGATCTGGATTATCTATTTGTTTGGGAACTTGTATCATCTGGAAAATTGTCAACTTGCTATGTTCTGACCAAGCTCTAGGTTGCGAATATTTTTACCAAAAGTTTTCATCGATCTCAATTTGAATTCTTTCGTGATTGTCTTGGAATCCGTCCGCCATTGTTCCTCTTGAAAGGATGTTAGACAAACTTAGGCCTTGTGTAGTGGGATAAAGAAAACGCCGTTGTCACCCCTATAGCGCCCGGGAACACCGCCCCCGGGGCGCTATAGGGCGTTTTCCTTGACCCCCGCCATGCCCACGACGGCGTTTTCCTCTGACTTCTTCTTTTATTATTATTATTATTATTATTATTATTATTGTTGTTGTTGTTGTTGAAGTGTGTGTGGAGAGGAAGAAGAAGTGAAGAAGATGAAGAAGAAGAGATGAAGAAGAGATGAAGAAGAAGAAGTAATGTAGGTGAAGAAGAAGAAGATAGTTGAAGAAGAAGAAGATAAGAGAGAGAGAGAGACGTAGAGAGAGAGAGAGAGAGAGGGAATAATAATTATTTTTTTGAAGTCCTTTTTTTTTCAGTCTGAATAATAATAATAATAATAATAATAATAATAATAATAATAATAAAAAACAATAAAAATCAATTATTACCCAATCATTTATAACCCTCATAACCCCCCTTCCCACTACACCCTCTTTTTCCACAACCCCCACATAACCCCACTTCTATTACTTTTTAATATTTTAATACCACAACCCCCTCATAACCCCCACCACTACACATGATCTTAGACTATTTATCAATATGTATTAATTCTTTGTGTTAAGTGTCAATCTTCTTTTATACCTTACTGTGTTTAATGTATAAATTGTATTGCTCCCAACCTTTAGAGCATAGACTTTCACATCATCTCAGAAACCGACAGTCGAGATACAGCAAATTCATGCCAATTTTGACTTACTTTTTTAAGCCTGGGAATTGAGTTGGTAAACGTACGTACGAAATATGAAAGTTGACAATTTGAATGTGTGATTAATTATTTAGTTTATCTGCTACAACTATTTAAATATATAAAAAAAGTACGGCAAGCTCCGTGCTGGGTACATGTACTGATGTACAACATCGCCAATTTTTATATTTGATTATTATAAGCGTACTGGATTATTTATGTTAGCCTGAAAACGACGACTTTAATGTTATATTAGTTATTAAATGCAACCAATAATTTCTTTTACTTAGGCTATCCATATCAAAACCAATTAGTTTTACATATCCATATCCATATCCATAACCTAGCCGTTTATGTTTTGCGAAATGAGTTTAAATCTTTAAAAATACAAATTGATAAATTATTAGCTGGATTTAATTTAAGGGAAGAGATATTGTATAAAGCCCTTAAAATAAGAAGCGTAAGAAGCAATCTGGACCATTAGATTAAGGATGCAGATTAAAACCCTAATCATACTTGGGTTAAACTAACCAAGGGTAAAACAGGAAAAAAACCGTCTAATTTTAACTGATCTATTCCAGATCGTAACAACAAAACTAATTGAACACTGATTTTTCATCGTTTTCAAATCGATTCATGTTTAGAATGATCACACAATTCAAAAACAAAAAAAAAAAATCGATTACAATAAACGAAAAAAACGTAAGATTAGTATTTGATCTAAAAATAATAAAAAACAGAGGATTAAACTAATCATATGAACAATTATGAAATTGTAATAGTTGTCGAATACTCTGAATTTTGTTTCATTAAGGATGATTAAACATAAAAATTAGGTTAAAAAAAGTTGCAGATGAAGAAGATGAAGTTGGTGAAAAACAGACGCACTCATCAAATTTTCAGACGCACTCACAAATTTACAGACGCACTCACAAATTTACAGACGCACTAATAAAAAAATTTTCAGACGCACTCATCAAATTTCAGACGCACTTATCAAAATTCAAACGCACCCTTTACTATTTAAACGCACCTTATCATCACCTTGAACTTGAAAACAAAATAAAACAAACGCACTCTTCACAATCCACAAAAATGGCCTTCAAAAACAAACGCACTCCTTCTTGGAAACAAACGCACCTCTCACCCACTCCACTTCCTTGAAAACAAAATGCACCCATCTCATGAAAAAGAAAGCAGCAACAGCCAGGGTTCACCATCCGTCGATATTAACGAGAGGGATCAGTAGAAGAAGAAACAGTTTCAGAAGCAATGAAAAACTAATTGGTATGAAACTGTTCATGCTGCTGGTATCCTCGTTCTTAATTAATTTCCCTGGTGGTGCTGTTGTTACTGCAGGTTTGGTGGCGGTTGTGGTAGTGGTGATGGTGGTGGTGGTGGTGGTGGTGATGGTGGTGGCGGTGATGGTGGTGGTGGTGGTCAGATCTCGAACGATCGGTTTGTTTCAAAATGATATGGGTTAGGTCTAGAACAGGAAGAGGAAAAATAGGTTTAATTGTGGTTTAACTGTGGTTAGGTTAAATTGACAAGTGTCAATCTCTGGTGGCTTCTTACGCTTCTTATTTTAAGGGGCTTTATACCGTATACTTTCTCTTAATTTAAATACTAACAATTTAAATCAACTATACAATGTTACTTCCTATCATAATTATTACATGTGCGTATGTATATTGGGACGATCTTTTCGTTACTTTCTCAAATTTGGACTAACACAAAAAAATTAAGTCTGGTTCTTTTAAAATTTTCTTATAATGCATGTACTTTAAATAATTAAATTCAGAATTATGTGCACAAGAGACCTGTGGTGTGGTCTTAAGTTACATATAGGGGCTGTTTGGTAAGTGCTGAACCAATAAGTGCTGAACCGGTAAGAGGTATGAATGGGTAAGAGGCACTGAACCAGTAAGTGATAAACCATTAAGTGCTGAACGGTAAGAGGTCTAAATGGGTAATAGTCTGTTATTAGTCCAAATTTGAGAAAATACTAGAAGGTGCATATATGTAAGTATTTAGGAAGAGTACTTCATATTTATTCTTCTACATCATACAAACCTATACAACAACAATGCCATTAAGGGGGTGTTTTGGGATTGATTATTCAAAACAGATTATGATGCGTTTTGGAAAGCAGGGGTGGAGCTGCTTATAGATTATTGCGTTTTGGTAGCCTAAAAAACTGATTATCTGTGTTTTCAAAACGCAATCCCAAACACTAAAAACTGATTATCTGCATTTTCAAAACGCAATAATCTAAAAATCAGATTTAAAACGCAATCCCAACACCCTCTAGATAAGTGTTAGTATAGTATTGCAATAAACAAGGTATTTATTACCTTTTATGAAAATGTTTTTTTTTTATATTTTTTTGTTGTAAAACAACGACCTACTAGCAACCAACATACAAAGTATAAGAACTATGAAATTAGATTAGAGGAAGATAGATAGAATAAAGATGTGTTATCATTGAGTGTGTCATCAAGAAATACAAGGAAACCTCTATATATAAGGCTCTTACATTAATACAAAATGATACAAAGAGATGGGAGTTAGAACGTGGATAATCACCTTAATAACTTATTTATAACATTTTTGTTATTTTTTAGTATTTTTGTATTAAAGTCATGATAATAGCAATTTTATCAATTACTCAAACAAATCATAAAACGCAAATCCAAACACTATTAACAAGCAAAATTATTCTTTATATAGAGTCGGAATGCTTGAGATTTAACAGTGTTTAACAGTGAGTGAAATAATTAAAGTGACACAATTTCATATCCCACGAAATGATATAAGATGAAGTTTTAAGCCCATTTGGCCATCAAAGACATTCCCACCAGCACCAAGCAAGACTGCTACATAAGACTTAAGTTGTAGCTTAATGCTTCCTTGAAGCTTTGAACCCATAAAATCTGCGGCAAGAAGATCGACCACGCCATGTAGATAAGAAGTCCAGCTGATGAAGCGTTGAGTAAACCGACTGTGATTAATGAACTCGGGCTGTTCTCTTTATATGTCTTCGACAAGGCGATCCAAGAGCAATCCAAAGGGAGTCGTTATCGAGAAGAAGAACACCATTGCTGCTTTCTTCAGAGTCTTATATTCAGCCTATCATTATTTAAATATTTAGTTACATATGTAAAAGATATATGATATGTAAATAAAA
>JAUTDX010003172.1:0-43584 GCA_030844895.1 Ambrosia x helenae | reverse complement strand
TTTTCGCCCAACCCGCATGCATGGAGCACGTCTTGTATCCAACCGTCGTGTGTCGTCCCTACATCATGTTTCTTCTCCCAGACTCTTCATGAGTAAATCCAAAAAAGAATCAAAATCAAGTTCAAAACAGAAAACAAAGCCCGAAAATTCGACACCAAGTCACCCCGTTACCGGAGCTCATGGCGGAGCCAACCGGGGCCCGTTCAATGTCGTTCGTCGGGACCCACGAGTATTTAGCTCCCGGATTATAAAAAACGAAGGGCATGGCAGCGCGTTTGATTGGTGGACTTTAGGGATCTTTTTGTATGAATTGTTGTTCGGTTAAAACGCCTTTTTTAAAGGTCCAATAACCGGGCCACGTTGATGAATGTGGTGGGTCAACAGTTGCGGTTTCCTGAGTCACCGGTGGTTAGTTTCTCGGCCCGTGATTTGATTAGAGGGTTGTTAGTTACAAGAACCACAATACAGATTGGCTTATAAAAGAGGAGCTACTGAGATCAAACAAACATCCATTCTTTGAAGGTGTTAACTGGGCTTTGATCCGGTGTGCTAGCCCGCCTGAGGTCCCGAGACTGTGGAGTATGAGCGGTTTTCAGCATCGCCGCAGGTGAACCCAGCCGAGAAAAAAGCAGCTGCACCGCCTGGTGCTGCTCCAGAGAAGAAGGGGCCCTGATAATTATCTTGAATTTGATTTCTTCTGAATTTTTTTTTGTTGTTTCTTTAATATTGATCGGAGTTCCCGAGCTCCGAAAGCGCGATTTCCAGAAGCCCGATTGTTATCGTATAGTATTCGATCTATGTGAAACTGTGAAGAACAATTGCAAAGTCTGTGTGTTTGAAAAAGAAGATACCTTGTGCAAAATGGTAGCGCGTTGTGAGACTCGAATTTGCGCAACTTTGTTTGATGGGATAAACGCTCAAACGTTGTAGCGCGTTGTGAAACTCGAATCTGCACACACTTTAACGAGGATAAACACCGAATACCACTAGGCAAAATGACACTCTTAAGGTCACCCGAAATTCCTAGCGGCCGGTATGACAACTAAAAAAGAACAAAAATAAGTCGTGTTATGATAAAATACTAGATTCCGGTATCAATGTCGATATCATTTCAGTTGTTATGTGTTCGTGTCTTAACAAGCCTTATCGTGTTTTCTTATCGTGTCTTGTCATGTTAACCTGTTTTTACTTGGTGTTCCTTATCGTGTTAACATGTTATACACAGGTTCGTGTTCATGTTTGAAAAATGACAATTCGATTTCATGTAACCTGTTAGCTAGCCCTAGTTTGTTCGACATGATACTTGAAATAATAGTCTACTTTACATACAACTCTTTTCAAATAATATATGTATGTATTTATGTATACTTATGAATTATGATACCGAAAAATAATGGATACAACTTCGTTTACAACAAGATTATACTTACGATACCAAAAGAAAAGAGTCTATTATGGATACAACCCCGTTTTCAATACAGTTTATACTGGAACATCAAGAGAAGAAATAAACAGACATGCGTATTTAGTATTTTAGTATTTTTTTTTTTAAATTAACGAACACAAAATAAACGGATATGCTTTATTTTTGTGGATTAGGATTTTTGAAAGAGGCATTGGTTAAATCATTGATATTGGTCTTATCAACATACCAAGTACCAACGACATTTTGTCAATGAAAATGAAGAAAATTCACTACTCCTTATCAATAAAATAATATACCAATTATTATTGTGATATATATCGGTTTTTCAATCATAGAAAATTTTTACGAAAGTGTATTTTTATGTTTTTTAAATTTAGTTAAATTATTATTATAGTCAAAATCGAAATAAAATCTAAAATGGGCTATTCTTTTGTATAAGTTTGAAGTCATATAATTATTCTAAGCAATTAGTACAATTATAAATGCCACATCTCACCTTCAATCACTTGTTTTTTCACAAGTTCTCGTAATATTTATGAGTTTTACTTGATCATTCGCCTATGTGTGACTGTGTATATATATAAACAAGAAAACTCTACAGGTTGACAGGGTTGGTTGACCATTTAGAGGTCCGCCCCTAGCAACTAAGTGTAGTAATTAGTTTCAATGAATACCTTACGGTAGTAAGGTGTCACCCCTCTATTTAAGAGGTGATAGATTCAAAACATAAAAAATGCACGGATAGAATTAATAAAAGATGCAATTATATGGAAAGACTCAAATAGGCGACAAGTCCATATCCAAAAGTAGGAATGGTGGGAACATAACTAACATGTGGTTATTTAAAAATAAGCTTGATTTATAATTTATTATTAACTAAAAAGTTAACTATTTTATAATTTACTATGTTTATTTTCTATTAACTTCATTTGCATTATAATAAGAAAAATGGTAGAATATAAAATAAATAGCTAGTTATAAAATATTAGTGTAAAAGGTGAGACTCAGTTAGAAAATATAAGCACAAATGCATTGTTGGAGCTTGTAGTTTATCCTTAAAAAGGAAAGATGCATGAAAAATGAGGTGATGGTTACTTTGTAAAAGAAGAGTTTATTGTCATCATCGGTAGGTTTTTTGACTACGCTTTTTTATGAATTTGGGAAAAATCACGTATTTGACAAATGCTCTAATTCGAAAACCCACCACTTGAAAACAATGCTCTGTTTTTTAAACAAAAAAAATAGAGCATGGTACTGAAAACCAACATAAATGTATCATATAAGTGCATTTTTTGTAATTTTGTTTCATACGTACAATGCGTCTGAACTATAGTTCAGTTGGATTTAAGTGCGTTAATTAATAATATAAACGTGCGTCTATATAGGGGTTATCATATTCATATAGAGGTTATTAAAATCAAATTACCACCATGTGCGGTTTTTGTTTACATGTACTTTATCATACCAGTAAAATCAAAAGTTATGTACAACGACAACACATGTTTATAACTTTCATCTTCTTGATTTAAGTTTCGTAACCATGCTATGTAATCGATATAGTTCGTGTTTTTGGAATGATTCTCTGTAAGCAAATTTTTTGTGTAATTGATCGACCAAATTTATACATAACTGTCAAAAAAGGAAGTTTGAATTTAGGTGCTGTTAAGAAATTTTTTTTAAAAATTGTTTATTGTAAGATTCCCTAATCTACCCCTGGTTGTTTTACTGGACATTAATTTTGTATGTTACGACTTTGACATCGCCTAAATCTAATTGCTGAGAAGTCTTCTTACACTTTTTACGTCAATTACGCTTTGTTCGTTATCTCGTATGCCAGGTCGGTTGGTGTATTGGATTCCGAAAGTCAGGTCGTGAGGGCACCCACTTGATTCTGCCAAAGTCAAACTTTGCTATTTTATTCATCACAATAAAGAAATCAATTCTTTTACAATAATTACATCTTTTTAAATCATTTTTTATTAGTATAGTGAGACTTTTTTAGCAATCTATGACTATTTAAGCTACATTATATCTCGCTCGGGATAAACAAATCTAAGGAGGGACGGGGTACTTCACTAAAAAAAATTCACTTTATTGATTTCTACCAATCATGCACTACCACATCAATTCACTTCACTGAAACAGTTTTTTAGAGGCAACATTCCACTGGAAATAAAATAAAGAAAAAGACAAAAGGGGAGAGACAAACCACGAGTACCAGCCTGTTAGATAGAACCAAAAAATGGTTCACGGGACCACTACCAGCATGGGTGACGGCGGTGTTACCGTGCTGGTAGTGGGGTACCCGTGACCATTTCTGGTGGCGCCCCGTCCCCCCTAATATAAAGTGGTAAAATATGTGTTATGATGTAACATATTAATAATGTATACAGTATGAGAAAACAACAATTTTAATCATGTGAGTAAGAATGAAAATGTATACCAAAAAGAAGATGTACGTTTCGATGAGGAGCAGAGCCAAAAAGCAACCATTGCAGGTCGTAATTGAGGCGGTGGTCCTGACGGTGTGGCTTTTTTCTAGAAATAAGTGGTTTTAAACATATTCTGCTCCGAAGATATAGAATCCCTATTTGTTGGTTTGAACATAATTAGTAACTTGCATAGACATGATTAATGAATTACATGAACACATTGTGTTTCTTATCCTGTATGACAAAAACCCACCAAAAGTCGTTTCTTTTTCCGTTTTTGTGTAATACTATGGTAATCGTTGCAAGATAATAAAACACTCGTTAATTGGTGTAATTTTTTTTAAAAAAAAATCTCGTATATAAAAGTTATTAACGTTTAAAAATTGTGGATGAAAAAAAGACTTTTAGAGGGAAATAAGGGGAAAGAAGCCATGAGCCACACCTAAATGGGGATGACCTAACTAAACGCTATGTCAGCAAAAGAGATTTCCTTTATTATATACTTCAGGGGGATGGGGCATCACCCGAATTGTTCACGGGTACCCACTATCAGCACGGTAGCACCGTCGCCACCCATGCTGGTAGTGGTTCCGTGAACCGTTTTGCAGGTTTTGTTTACCGTGTTGGTAACCGTTTTATTTTATTTTTGACTTTATTTTTTTGTGTTTGAACCGTTTGTTTTTTAGTATTGTTTTATTTTTTACCGTTTCTTTTATAATTTTTTCCCAAACATTAACCGTTTGTTTTAAAATCTAATTAAATAAAAAAACATAAATAATAACATTTCATTAAAAACATAAAATTTAAACATAATAATATTAAACATAAAATAAAAAGTTAATAATATTAAAATAAAAATACATTAAAACAAAGAAAAATAAACTTAATGATGGCGCAACTTGTGATCGAGGTCCGGATCATCCCTCATCGTTTGCTCGTAGAGGGTGGTCCACCTCTCACACTTGATATTGAGATCGACCCACTTTTAACTGGATGTCTTGGAGGGTCTTGTTGTTGGTGCCAACGTGTTGGTGGAAGTCGGTCAACACGCGGGCCCAAAAACCCCTCTGGGGGGTAGGCCGATCATTCGCCCCTCGGGAGTTGTTGAATTTCTAAGTCGTTTGTTGCATCCTTGTGGCACACCACTAATGCAATCTCTTCTTCATCGGTCCACTGATTCGTTTTTGGGGTGTTTGTTTTTTTTTTAAACCGTGGTAAAGTGTGGCTTTTAACCCCACGGTTTGATCAATTTATATACAAAACTTTGAACGGTTGAACTGTTAAAATAAAGGTCTGACCGTTTAGGTTAATTCAATTAAATTCAATCGACGGTTTTCAAGAATTACAAATTAATTTTTGCTGACCGTTTGGTGGGACGGTTGTAATAGTATGAATTAAATATTAAACCGGTTTAAAAGTTGAAACCGTGTGAAATTTAAAAAAAAGTTTGGGCATTTAATTTTTTTTAATAATAATATTCTTCATTCCATGACTGAGAAAATTACATCAAGATTGCGGGTAAGCGGGCAACAAGTTGTGCCGCCACCCCTTTCTAAATGGCAAACTCTAATCTATTAAAATTATAACCTTGCCCACCCGAAGCCGAGACACTACTATTAATAACTCGCTGGACCCTGGTCAGGTAACGGATAACCTCCGGTGCCAATGAGCCAAAGGTATCAAAAGTTAGGGGTATGAAAACGTGTTGGTTCTCCTCACAGGCTTTAGCATGCTTTTTCACCTTCTTCGCCTCTGCTTTCCGCACTACTTGCCCAGGTACAAATCCACTATCCCTCAACCCAACTAAAGGAGATACACCTGTCATGTCAACACAAGCATGCTTCCCCCCGGCCCACCCAAATTCGAGGAGATCTGCTGGATGCAGTGTGGATCTCCCTTCTATGGATCCGAGAGGAAGTTGACAGGGGCCTCCTTCTTGGCTGAGATCCTAGCCCGTCTTAAAATGTCTCACAAGACATCTCGAACCCAATCATGCCGATATTTGAACCCGGGTAACCTCTTGCAATGAACCGCATGTTCCCGTATTCATTCAGACAGGCCTTACGACAAATCGGAGATACTTCATCCTCTTGGTACATGGGGATCATCAAACGATATTTAAGAATGGCCATGTATTCAATAGCGGACATGCTTTGGCCCAAACCTTCGATTGGGATAACAGTTAGGAAATCTTGGTCTTGGACGCCTTGCAAGCATATTAAACAAACGTAAATCAGTAAAATGATGTGACAAGACATGATTAGTTAAAATCAGTTAAGTGAAAAGAATTTACATTGAGTGTCCCTCCCCTTTAGATTAGATATAGATGACATACAAATCATCCCTGGTTCCCTTCTAATAATGCCAAGCGTATAAAAAAAACTAAAAGTTAAAGTTTGCACTTTTTCTATTAACTTTAAATCAACCATATTAAACAAACGTAACCAATTTTACATTTACTTATAGGGGACGGGCGTCACCCGTTGTTCATGGTACCCCAATACCCACACGGTAATAAGGCCGTCTTGGGTATTGGTAAGGTTTCGTGGACCATATCCCTAGTAGTATCCAACAGATAGTGAAGTGACTTTTTAAATGTAACAGTCAAAATTTTTGACAGTTTACAATAAAAAAAAAAGTTTACCACCCTATATAAACACGATATACTTTATTTCACACATAAATTTTATACAATTACATATATTTAATATCAAAATGTGTGGTGACAATTTGTTTCCGATTACGTATCATCTAGTGACAGCTAGTTGCGATGGATATTGGTTGTGGTGGTGGAGACCGTATCAGAAAAAGGCAGCAATGATGTCATGGAGACGTCGACAATGTTGGTGGTGACCAAAGCGGTACTTGCGGTCAACGTTAGGTGATGGAAGCGGTGGTCAATAAGTGGTGGCAACAAACAATATTTGTGGGTGTTGCTCGCTCATTTGATCGGCCCCTTGTTTAATTTGAGACGACCAGCTCTAACCCGTTGTTTAATTTGAGTCAAGACATATGAACCCAAATATATACATGGGCGGACCTAAGTACTAACCAAGAGGGGCAAGCGCCCCCTTGAAAGAAATTTTTTAATGTAATTTGTAGGCAAAAATCTTGATCGCCCCATCTATTAATTTGCTATTCACAATTGCCAAACTTAAGTTATATATAATGTTGATTAGATGTAGCGGAAGAAAGAAATGAAACCAATACACGTATATAACTTATAGTAGCGTTTGGTATGATGGAATGAAAGAAGGAATGGATGAACGATTACGAGGGAATGAAAAATAGTGTGTTTGGTTGGTCATAGGAATGGAATCACCCATTCCAAAAGGCATTCCATTCCCTCAAATCCATTCCATCCACCCCCATGTTTTTTTTCATTCCATCCCTCATTCACCCTTCATTAACAACATCGTAAGCCAGCACCCATCACCACCACCACCACCACCAACCACCATATTCACCACCCACCACCACCACCAACCACCATCGTCCACCACCCACCACCACCACCCACCACCACCATCGTCACCACCTACCACCACCACCAACCACCATCGTCACCACCCACCACCACCACCAACCACCATCATCACCACCCACCACCACCACCACCATCACCCACCACCGTCGTCACCACCCACCACCACCGCCACCACCACCACCCACCACCATCGTCACCACCTACCACCACCACCAACCACCATCGTCACCACCTACCACCACCACCAACCACCATCGTCACCACCCACTACCACCACCATCACCCACCACCATAGTCACCACCCACCGCCACCACCATCACCCACCACCACCACCACCGCCGCCGCCACCACCCACCACCACCGTTACCACCACCATCGTCACCACCCACCACCATCACCACCCACCACCACCACACCACCGCCACCACCACACACCACCGTCTTCCACCACCAACATCGTCGCCTACCACCGATGCCACTACCACCCACTACCCGCCATCACCACCCACCACCGCCAGCCACCACCCACCACTGTCGCTACCGCCACATATCACCACCAACTATTACCGCCACTAACCACCACCCACCACTGCCACTCACCACCGATTTTATTCCTACGCCTTTTCCTGCCTATCCAACAACACAAAGTAATGTTTTGTTTCATTCCCACATGGCAACCAAACAAGACATGGAATGGTAATGATCCATTCCATTACCTTGTCCATTCCATTACCTCGTCCATTCCATTCCCTCATCCATTCCATTACCCCATACCAAACAGACCCCTATAACTATTTATGTTGTTTTTTTAGTTCTCAATTAAAATCGAATACATGTTAAAAGAAAAGTACAAAACACTCTTCTATCCGATATAAAATATTTAGAGTGTATTTAGGATGAAGTGTCAAGCACTTCTAATCAAGTGCAAACCATCATTAGTGCAAACTATCGGAGTGACTTAAATAAGGGCGTGCATTTGAATATTTGATCAATGCTTTTGTGAGTGGTGGGCAAGACAATAACTTTTTTTTTTCTTGTTTTAATTAAATTTGAAATGCATTGATAAGTTGTACCTTTAAGCTTTAGTGACTTGTATTTAATGATTATTTTTCATTTTAAATGTAGTAATAGTGAAAAGAAAAATATGTGATGTTTATTTAGAAACATAAAATTTAATGATGCTACTTTTAAAAACTAGGAAAAGTTCAACATACGTATATTATAGATTTCGCCTAATTTTATGAAAATAAAAAAAAAGATTAACAATGAAAAAGAATTTGATAATCTAAATTAAATATAAAAAATGTTGATAATGTGAAAATGTAAGTATTGATAACGATGTTTGTAAGACCGGAAAGAAAATTAATTTTTGAATAAATATTTTTAAAATTAACTAGATTTTTTTAGGATAGAATAATTTGGCAAGTTTTTCATTTTAGTATAATAATCAACAATTTTTAGAGGTAAGTGGCTAGTAAACGGACAACAAATTGCGTCGTATCTCTTTTAAATCAAAACCAAAAACCTTTGTCCTTGACCGTGCGGAGAGTTACTATATTTGTTCGTAGCATCTTGACTAAAAAAAGGTATAATTATTTAATAAGTAGTCAATTCAACATTTGCAGACAATAATACAAAAGCACACTTAGACTAAACGGTGTGCCCCCTTTTCCCCCAACTCCCCCAAGTGCCACGTCAGCGCCACCGTCATTTTCCCCTTTTCCTCCCCCAAAGTTTGGAAATGGTATTCCCCTTCTTCCCCCTTCTTTTTATTATTAAAGTTTGATTTAAAAAAAAAATAAAAAAAAACAACCAATCAGATTGGCCGGTGTCCTCGGTGGTTTTCCCACTTTTTCCCTGGAAAGTTTACGGGGGGGGGGGGGGGCGGTGTTCCCCGGTTCCCCGGACGCCACGTCTGCTCCCCGGCCCTCCTCCCCGCAGGCACACCGTTTAGTCTTAGAGCATTCCCAGTAGCTTCCCCATCCCCCATTCCCTCACAACCAATCACAACCACATATTACACTAAAAATCATTACATTTTCTCTCTCCTCCACTCACAACTACTTTCAACAAATACTAAAAAATAATACACCTTCCAGTTTTCCCCCAAAAGATTCCCAAGTAACCCTAATTATACCGATCAACAGTAGATTCCCCATTTTTCTTCACTCACAACCACTTACACCCACCCCATATAATTTTAGGGACATACTCACATAAAATAGGGGAGCTACTGTGAATGCTATATATTAAAGAGAGAGAGAGATACACACACAACTCACAACAACTATAGAAAGAAATAGGAATTGCATGTTTTGTGGGTAGAGAGAGGGAAAGAAATGGATGTTGAAAATAGTGGAATATTATTTGAGACAAAGAGAGCAAAAGGGAGGAAGCTACACAAAGTATTTGCTACAACGGTGTTTGTGAGTATAATATGGATATGGATATACAGAGCAACACAACAGCCACCATCAACGGCGGTTAACGGTGGCCGGAGTTGGTGGTGGTTGGGCATGTTTATGGCGGAGATATGGTTCGGTTTGTATTGGATGTTGACTCAATCGGCTCGATGGAATAATACATACAGGCGCACCTTCAAACAAAGACTCTCTCAAAGGTTCTATTCTTTTGACCCATTTAACCATTTGTTTATTAGATAGTATTATCAGATTAGTGTTTATTAGTTAGAGCTCACGGGCCCGTTAGGTTAGTGTCTATTATTGTTGACAATTTTTTTTATTAATCTTTGATCTTTCTAGTTGGTGTTAATTATTGAAAACAATGGAAGATGACAGCCTATCTTAGTAAGATAATCTTACAATGGAAGATGATAACCTGTTTTAGTTTTTATTAATAAATTATTTATGATTGTGATAAGGTGGTGTCCCCAAGGGAGATGGGATGGGATGCTCGTATTATTTATGATTATAAGGGCTTGTGTAGTGGTTAAGTTGTGGGGCGTTTTGCAGCCTAACACCGCTCCCCCGGGCGTTATGGAGCGTTTTGGTTCGATGGCGTTTTGTGGATAACGAGCGCTATGCTCTGCTTCATGATTTTTTTATTATTACTTTTATTATTATTATTATTATTATTATTGAAGTGTGTGTGTGAAGAGGAAGAAGAAGTGAAGAAGAGGAAGAAGAAGAGATGAAGAAGAAGAAGAAGTGAAGAGGAGGAAGAAGAAGAAGATAAGAAAGAAGAAGAAGATGAGAGAGACGTTGAGAGAGAGAGAGAGAGAGAATAATAATAATTTATTTGAAAGTCTTTTTTTTTTTTGAAAGTCTGAGATAGTAATAATAATAATAATAATAAAAATAATAAAAATCAATTATTAACCATTTATTATTACATTTTAATATTTTAATACCCATAACCCCTCACCACTACACACACTAATACGAGTTGAACAACAAAATGCATAAATCATTTGGTTTATAAGTATCATAATTCATAAGATTTAGTAGCGAGTCGGTAACTTCAAACCCGCCTAGCATCACAATGATAAGATTTTTTAAGAGTATCGTGCATACAATAGCTCATTTATACTACTCAATGTGTGTAGTGGAACAAAGGGCTAGCGCCCTTGCCTTCAATTTCATTGGCTGGAACAAAGTTGCACACAAACCAAAACAAAAAGGGCGTTATAAGAATAGCGCCAAACACCCATTTTTTCCATTTTGAAGCAATATAGCGCCCCATAAAGCCCCACTGTAGTGGTGTTTGGGCGCTATTTTTCAATTTCAAGCCCCAATAACGCCCCACTACACATGGTCTTAGGAGGAATAGAGAATCCTTGTATTCAAATGCTTTATAATATATAGTACAAAAATATAGATAGATTATAAGGCTATAGGGTGTGGTTTGCCTTTCCCCCAACTCCCCCAAGTGTCACATCAGCGCCACCTCATTTTCCCTCTTTCCTCCCTCAAAGTTTGGAAACGGTTTCCCCCAATTTCCCATTCCCCCTTCCTTTTTTTGATTTGTTCCTTTTTTCCTTGGCCAATAGAAACGTTCGGTACAAACAGTGGATTCTCACCTATTTCACCGATTTATAATCGAGAGGGGCGGTGTTCCCGATCAAGGAAGGCACCACATCACCTCACCGAATGGGTTCCCCGATTCCACACCAATAGGCCTAACTAGTATAGAGATTTAAAAAAAAAAAAAAACTAGGCCTGGGTTCTGTTAAAATGCCAATTTTTATATGAAAGAATTTTTGGGCGTTGTGTTTTTAATTTTTTAGACATGTTAAAAAGTTTAAGATTCCATAACACAATGGAGTTTAAAACACCATACCACACTTTTGACTTTTTAACCCATATAATCAAAACAGTTGTAATAAAAAAATATTATAAAACTATAAGTTTTAGTATAAAATCGTGAATTAAACATTTTTGTTTCAAAATAATTGTTTATTAAATTCGCATAATATTTTTGTTTTGAAAGTAGTGTAACCAAATTTTATGGCAACATAATAATCCAGGTACGAACATCAACTGCCAGGGGTGGACATATTCGTATGCACGGCTGACCCCAAAATCGAGCCACCAATGATGGTGATCAACACTGTTTTATCAGTGATGGCATACGACTACCCGCCTGAGAAGCTCGCGGTCTATCTCTCGGACGATGGCGGCTCTGAACTTACCTTCTATGCTCTCACTCAGGCTGCCATGTTTTCCAAGCACTGGTTGCCATACTGTCGAAACTATAAGATCGAGCCACGGTCTCCAGTTGCCTATTTTAAATCAGCATCTCGTCCTTCAAACACGAAACATGATCACGATTACATTTTCGTTAAGGTAATTGACTAATTGTTAGTGTGTTAGCTTTGAAATGATCATATGATAGACCATTTTCGAAAGCGTTCACTGAGCTGAAATGTTGAGCTAAAACTCGGCTCTCCAAAAGTTCAAGCCAAGTCTTTTGTTTTATATATTTTTTTAAATTTGTGAATTTTTTATTTTTACACGTATTTTATATAAAAAAATATTTTTAACATACACGCGATACTAAATTTATAAACTATAAAATTTATGATGTGTATATAAATTAAAATTTGCATTATGACCTTGGTATTATAAATATCAAGGGTTTAGTTTAAACTAAGCTCAGGCTCAGTTCGGCTCTTTTACAAACTGAGTTGAGTTGGCTTGGTTCGTTTACAAAGGAGTTGGTTTCTAGCAGCTTTGGGCGAGCCTCAAGTCGCAAACTTTTTGAACAACCATATATTTCGTGATTTCAAAATTTCTATATCTGACAAATGTGCATTGGTTCGAATTACAGAAACTATTTGAAGAAATGAAAGATCGAATTGAAAATGTGACGAACAGTGGAAGAGTTCCAGACGAACTGCGCTTAGAACACGAAGGATTTAGCGAATGGGATTCGTTTACATCTCCTCGTGATCATGCCGCTATCGTTAAGGTAGACGCTTGAATTTTAAGAGTTATGTAACCTTGTCTTCCAACTCAAATCTAGGATTTTAAAATTCAAATCAATGATCAAAACTAATTCATGAAACTTATGTCCTCTTGTGTTTTTTGCAGATTTTGCTTGATCATATTGATGATAATGAAGGGCAAAGCCTTCCAAAATTGGTTTATATGGCTAGGGAAAAGAGACCAAGTCATTTCCATAATTTCAAAGCTGGAGCCATGAATGCATTGGTAAGTATTTACTATCTTCTTAATATTTTCGTGTTTTATATTTGTTTTAAATTAGTTGTAAACTAGTATTAAGCCCCGCGTTACTGTAGAGGGCATAAACCGTACTAAGTAGCATCAGTGCATAAAACTGAATGACATGTAGACGTAAAAACGGTGAAACATGCACGCCCGTTGCGACGGGATAATGCGTAAAAATTAGACCGAAACTTAAAACACAGCGTGACCGTTCGACAGGAAAAATAGAGGTAAAACGTTGAACTACATACGTACGTAGTGGCATACTGGCATGTCAACTCAAAAAAATTGCATTGAAGCGTAAGACTAAAAATCTATTTAAGATACATAGGATAAATTTCAAAGTAAAAAAAGTGCAAGAGTTTAATGTAAAAGACGAAAACTATTAGGGTTAAAGTAAAAAAAAGTAAAGAAAAAACAAACTAGAGTACAATCTACATACCATGAAGTACAATCATTTATGCACAAAACACTTGCTAAATATAATGTACAACACTAAAAACACACAAATCACTTATAAATTAATACTATACCCTGTATATAATTTGTTATCTTTTTTATTTTTAAGTTATGTATGACCTCGTCTATTTTTTAAATCAGTCAGACCACCGGACCAATAAAGTGGCCGGTTTGATGACCGGTCTTGTTATGAAAACATAGTATGGATTGTGGTTTTGAAGTTGTGCGAATTAGTTTAGTTTTTAATGTTTGGACAAATCGATTTTGCATCCGATTAAATTATATATATACAAATTTTAAAAGATCTATATATTTTTTTCCAAAAAATTGAAACTAATGATCTTATATTTAATTATTACAACTTGAAGCAACCTAAACACATCCAAACACTAGTTTTTACAACCCGTAAAGCATATTTATTCATATTGTTAGTCCCATAACTATCTGATGGTTTGATGTAGATAAGGGTCTCGTCGAAGATAAGCAATGGTCCGATAATTCTCAATGTTGATTGCGATATGTATTCGAATAGCAGTGATACTGTGAGAGACGCGCTTTGCTTTTTCATGGATGAAGAAAAAGGTCGCGAGATTGCTTTCGTTCAGTACCCGCAATGTTTCGAAAATGTTACGAAAAATGAAGTTTATGGTGGTTCTATGAGAGTACTCCGTGAGGTGAGACAAGTTTATAATTAAGAGGTGGAAAAATGGATGGGTCGAATTTGTTGGATAGCTAATCAAAATGGGTTATTAAATGTATGAGTTGAAATGGGTTAGCCATGTTGACCCAAAACACATTTTGTACAAACTTTTTAAAATCTTAGGTAGCGTTCGTTTTCATGGATTGCGAAGGAATTGGAATTCGGGCGAGAACCATAGTTTGTTTTGGAATTTTGAAACGAAATTGCGAAGGAATTGGAATTGGAATTCGCGCGAGAACCATAGTTTGTTTTGGAATTTTGACGTGTTCGTTTCATAAAATAGAACGAAGTCTCGATGGAATTGAAACGTGAATTCCCTTCCATATGTTGTTCAATCACAATTTCTTCTTTTGTTGTAACGAAATAAGAAGTCGAATACCCATTCCAATTCCTTCCGAATTCCATTCCATTCCCGTGAAACGAACGCTTCATTGTTTTCTTAGTAGTCATAGTATTAAAGATGGTTAAAAATTATACTATTTCATTCTAACCTAGTTTTTTTTTCTTAAAAAAAATAGCAAGAGTTCAACACGTTTCCTTTTAAGATAAGTTTTTGCTTTTACCAGTTTGATCGGTAAAAGATAAAACATAAATGAGTCGACCAGTTTGTAAGTAAACAAGTAAAAAAGTAATTATATTCATATCGAGTAAGGCTATCTTTACACGAGTTTAACATGTTTTTGTTACTTAATGAAGGTAGATTTTCACGGCATGGATGGAAATGGCGGGCCAATGTATGTTGGAACGGGCTGCTTTCACCGAAGAGATATTCTGTTAGGAAAAAACTTTGATGGTGAAAGTAGAATCGATTGGACACTGGAGAATGATCACAACGATACAACAGAAAACACGATCGAGGAAATAAAGAATCTTGCAAGATGCACCTTTGAAATTGATACCGAATGGGGCAAAGAGGTAATGTTCTTGTTAGTGTTTCTTAGTTATCAAAGGTTTATATTAAGTTGTATTGTGCTTCTTATTTTCTAATCTTGGCCCCACCTATTAAGTGGATCGAAATAGGTGCCATAACTTTGTCGGGTGAATGTGTTGGTGGGTTGAAACAGTAGACCTAAACACGAACAATATTTTTATTCATCTTAAAGACATAAACTTTAACCTGGACACGTTAAAATTGTGCAACTCAAACTCAGCTTATATAACTCATTTGTCTAAACATGTTAAATGGGTTTGTGGTTAACAATATGTGAACGGTTAAACGACCATAAATGGGTTGTCAGTTTTACTAAATGGGTTAAAAGGTTGGAGGGTTAGACATTTTTTTATATTTTCCTAACTTTAAACGGTTCAACATGTTTATACAAAGCTGTTTAGGCATGTCAACCCGGAAAGTCAAATGGGCTAAATAAAAAGACAACCATAATGAAAATGGTTCCAATGAATGAAAGTTACCAAATGTAAATGTCTATATCAATAGTTTATGGAAAATTGGATTTTAACACTCCAAACTATTGATAATTGGCCGCTGACGCACTGAACTACAAAATTGAACAACACCGCACTGTACTTTCAACTTATTGGCCTGTATCACCCTCAGACTAACCATGGTTAATTTTTGTTGACGTGGCATGGTGACGTGTCCATTTTTGCGGACGTGGCATGGGGAATAAGCTGACGTGGCATGGACACATCACCTGCCACGTCAGCAAAAATGGACATGTCATCGTGCCACGTCAGCAAAAATTAACCATGGTTAGTCTAAGGGTGATACAGGCCAATAAGTTAAAAGTACAGTGCGGTGTTGGTCAATTTTGTAGTTCAGTGCGTCAGCGGCCAATTGTCAATAGTTCAGGGTGTTAAAATCCAATTTCCCATAGTTTTAATGCAAAATGTAGTTTTTATGATCATAATTAAGGGATGTTTGTTAGCATCTTAATAAAACTCTTAATCATTCAGCATTAAGAGTGTTTGTTTCAACTAAAAAAAAGCATCTGAATGGTTTTATTAAGCTAACTCATTATACATTAGAGAAAGCAGTATGGGCCAACCCGGCCCAACACATTTTGGTAAATAACAAAATTACCTACTTGGAAAACGTTAGCACAACCCATCCATTCCAACCATCTTGCCTCTTAACAAAGTTGCCATTGCAATGTGTTTTTGTATTACAGATGGGCTTGAAATATGGTTGTCCTGTTGAGGATGTGATAACGGGCCTATCGATCCACTGCCGAGGCTGGAAATCAGTGTTTTACAACCCAAAACGAGAGGCCTTTATAGGCGTTTCCGCGACCACACTTGACCAGACCCTTGTGCAACATAAACGGTGGTCCGAGGGTGATCTAATGGTTTTGCTCTCAAAATATAGCCCGCTTTGGTATGGACTCGGAAGGGTTAACCCTGGTCTCATTATGGGCTATTTGATGTACTGTTTATGGGCTCCTTCCTCCGTACCAACTCTCTATTACTCCATTATTCCTTCACTTTGTCTCCTTAAAGGGGTTCCTCTTTTCCCAACGGTATGTCATCTATTAATCATTCCTTTGTTCAAGTTAAGTCAAATAACACTAGCCCAATGGACTGGGTTTTAGTAATATGGGCCCCATACTTGTCGGGTACCTGTTAGTCATACGGATAGGTTTACCATATTTATGCTCTTTATGTCGTTAAAAATTGGTTGAAAATACATGTCGGGATGCCCATTACCCAAAACATGATATTAACCTCACATAAAAAGTTGACTTAACATATAAAATAAAACTATACTTCTATTAAATGTGTAATTTTAATAATTTCAAGTTTCTAACAGCTTCAACATACCATTCTTCATATTTATAAGATTATATAATATGTCTATATATTCGGTTTTAATACCTTACATGTGTCCCAAACCCGCAAGTATTTTAAAACTAATCTCATATCTTAATACCTGTCCTAAATATATTGGGCTTCGGGTTTTCCTTAGAATTCGGGCTAAATGTTACAATTTGGTCCATATCCAGGTAACGAGCGAATGGTTTCTCCCATTTGCATACATCATATTCGCCATCTCTGCTTTCGACTACCTTGAATTTCTTTGGTGTGGTGGCACCACTAGAGGGTGGTGGAACGACCGTAGAATTTGGCTCTACAAACGTACAAGCTCGTACCTTTACGCGTTCCTTGACACTATTTTGGGCTCGGACTTGTCATTTGTAATCAGCTCAAAAGTGATGGATAATGACGTTAAAGCAAGACACGAGAAAGAAATGATGGAATTTGGTGTGGCATCGCCTCTAACGACTACCGTTGCAACAATAGCGATGCTCAATCTTGTGTGTTTACTCGGGCTCGTAATGAAATCAATGTTGATGGATACTACAACTAGGAGAGTGTACTATGAGACCATGGCAATTCATGTTGTACTTTGTGCTGCATTAGTTGCACTCAACATGCCATTGTACTGGGCTCTTTTTGTTCGTAAGGATAATGGAAAGATCCCGGATTCTGTTACAATTAAATCAGTTATCCTGGCTTTGTTTATTTCAATTATTTTTTATCTTTTGTAGAATATTGATCATTAATTAATTATATTAACGGTATAATGTGATGTACATGGGCCTGGCCCATTTTGATAATTATAGTTTGTAAGTAATACTTTGTTGGGATAATTTACCGAATTTAAATGATAAAATATTTGACAAGCGATACCAAGAAGCCGAGCTTGAGGGTTGAGGCTCAATTGTTATCTTACTTGTAACGTTCTATATGGATAGGTTCAACAAGCTCGAGTGAGTTAGCGAACTTGACTAGGGTCACAAGTCGATTATTGTAATTTCCTGAATTTTCAAATATATATAGAGTGTGGATGATAAAAGAACCAAAGGCTAATTAAGGATTGACAATCTAAAATATGAATAGTGTTGATGATGTGAAAATATAAGTATTGTCAACGATGTATGTAAGATTGAAGAAAAATGAAATTTTAATGCATAATTTTTAAATTTGATGCGACAATTAACTAGATGTGTTTGTATGTATCATCTTAGACTAAAAAAGGTATAATTAATTAAGGGGTATCGGATTTAAATAATCCAAACTTTCACCAATTGGCCGGTAATAATCTATACTTCAATATTCCCAACAACGATACCAACTTTCAACGTATTAGCGATAATGAACCTTTGTTAACTGAGAACTACCTCAGTTGGTGGATGATGACATGGACGTTGATGTGGCATGCTCACGCTGACGTGCCATGCCACATCATCCATGTCAGCGGGAACATGCCACCTCAACGTCCACGTTATCATCTACTAACTGAGTTAGTTCTCAGTTAACAAAGGTTCATTGTTGAGAATTTTTGAAGTACAGATTATTGTCGGCCAATGGGTGAATGTTTAGATTATTAATATCCAATACTCCATTAGTTAATTAGTAGTCAATTCAACATTTGTAGACAACTAGTGGTTTTAACCCGCACTTCGCGGCGGGAACATGTTTGTTTTTCCCGTGCAACATGGTATGAGTTTGGTCATTATCAGTTAATGGTAAAATATTAGCAACGGTGTTGTCCACTCATATGTGATTGAGTTCGTCAATGTGTGCGTTAGTGTTAAGTTAAAAAGTATAAGAATGTAGTAATCTATAAAATAAGTTTGAACTTACTAAAACTATTGCATTATAGATTCATTAGATTTTGTTTAAACAATTAATTCCGATACATAACTCTTTTTACATCAAGACAGCACATTATATATTATGTAATGAATTACTTATCATGAGTCGATAAGAAAAGTATAAAGAAGTGAAGATGAGAAGTCTGGTATAGAAAGATAAAGTCCAAGAGCAAGAGCAATGGTGGCAATATTGTAAATAAGATTCAACATATGTCCAAATTGTGTACTGTTTTATAGACCTTCATGTTTTGTTATATGTATAAAAAAAATAAATAAATAGAATTACATGTGTATGTAGAGAGGATAAGAAATGGATGGTGAAGATAGTGGAACATTATTTGATACCAAGAGAGCAAAAGGGAGGAAGCTACACAAAGTGTTTGCTACAACGGTGTTGGTGAATATTATATTTATATGGATATACAGAGCAACACAACAGCCACCATCAACGGCGGTTAACGGTGACCGTAGTTGGTGGTGGTTGGGGATGTTTATGGCGGAGATATGGTTCGGTTTGTATTGGGTGTTGACTCAATCGGCTCGATGGAATAACACGTACAGACTCACCTTCAAGCAAAGATTCTCTCAAAGGTTCTTATCTTTTGTCTCATTTATTTGTTCACCATTTTTAAATTATTATTATTATTTCTTAGTTATAGTGTAGACTAGTACTGGGTATTAATTATTTCAACTTATGGAAGACAACCTATTTTCGTTTGATCTAGTTTGAGTTTATATTGATTAAGGTCAAGAAAGCCATCTCACGACCTTAATTTACTACCTTGGTTCCTAAGTCCTAACTATTGTTTTGAGACACCACAACTTTGAAATGTTTTTTTTTTCTATATAAAAGTAAAACACTTTTCAAATTTTCGGTTAAATAAAAAATAACCTGCAAATTAGTTTGTTTTTCCTCATTGCAAACTAAATCGAATTTATTGTTATCTCCGGTCACAAAGGAACAATAACACTCGACTATATCTATCACCAACAAGTCAACCACCTACAACAAAAACATGCACTGACTACACACTGATACGTTGTCTATAACCCGTGAACCCTACCTGAAACCCACCACCCGGGACACCGGGGGCAATGTTCCTGGTCGAGTAGTACTACCCGGTTTGCAATCGGTGAGTGCCCCGGGTGGCCTAATAACATAATTTATCTGGAATTTATCTAGTATAAAATCACTTGAATGACTAGATATTTATGATACAGTTACGTTTATTTTTTTGACTTTATTGCATATTTACCAATGTTTTAAAAACCGGTTTTTAAACTATGCTTGATTGGGCTTAGAAATTGTTCAATCAGTTGAATTGGGCTGTTCAATCGGATTTAACAGTTAACTCTATAATTCTGTAATGCAGCTTTAACTCAAAAAACAATCTAATAGTACATGATTTCATAATAAAAAATAATTCAAAAGTGAATCAATAATAAGAAAAATAATCCAAAAGTACTAAATTTTCAAGTAAGTGTTTTTTTTTAATTTTTTTTTTAAAAAAGGATATAACATGTTTATGTCTTTTGAGTGTTGAATGCATCAAGTTCATGATCGCATAAAAGATAAAATTCATTATCATCACCATCCACACATTTCTCTACGACAATATATATATATATATATATTTGTTTTTTTCTTTTTGCTAAATCACAGCTTTTCTTGTAAGAATATTTTTTTTTTTCATTTATACATATGTGTATATTGTCAAACATATATGTATGATATTTATTTTTAAATTCTAACATGCATAGACACGTATGTACATTAAAATAACATGCTTTTACCCCCAATTTTTTTATAAATAGGAGATTTAGCAAAAAAAAAAAAAAAAATTAACGTAGAGAAATGTATGCTCTAGAATGGTTCTCTCAGTTCTTAATTTGGCCAAAGGTACCCAAAAATGAACTAAATCCTATATATATATAGGATGGGATCATTTGAGAACTCTTTTAAGTTGTGAGAACCATGAGAGCTCAGTTTATAACCACACACTTATTTAATTCAATAATGTGTGATTGTAAATTAAAATATTGAATAAAATATTAATTTAGTTGCATCGGGCAAGATTTCTTTACATCGGTGTAAAAAACGTCGTAAATTGTTTATTTATTTTTCATTTTTTTATGTTGGGGTTTATGTGTTTTTACACCAATGTGAAAAAAAATTAAATTCACATTTTACATCGAGTTCTCTCAACTCAAAGGAGTTCTCATATGATCCCAAGCCTATATATAACAAGTAACCTTCTGTTTGAGAAACTGGTTGTACCGGTACCGGTATTGTGGTATAAATCAGTATACCAGAATTTACTGTGTATGTATGTATATGTATATGTATATGTATATGTATATGTATATGTATGTTTGTGTGTGTGTGTGTGTGTGTATATATATATAATAAGTTACCTTGTGTTTGAGAAACCGGTTCATAGTTCAACCTTATGTCGGTACCAGTATAGCGGTATAAACCGGTATACCAGAATTTACCGGAGGCTCAGATCCTATACTGTTTCCCTAAATTAGCGGATGGATTCGTGCCGACCAAGACACTTGTAAGCGGTATAACCGGCTGATACAGACCAGTTTTTAAAACATTGATATTTACTTAATTTTCCTGTAATATTACACCGGTAAGCTGTATAACCGACCGATACAAACCAGTTTTTAAAACATTGATGTTTACTTAATTTTCCCGTAATATTAGGGTATCTTAAATTACAAACATGACTATATAAAGAAACAAATATAGTCGGTTCAGGTGAAACCAATTGAAAACCGATAAAACTACTATCAACCTATATATCTATACTATCTTATAAAGCATTTCACAAGGACCTCTTAATTTTTAAGTAATACAACTACAAAAGCTTAAAGTACAACACATTATGCATATAATAACTACTTTTTAAGGATATTTATGTCTTTTCAAACATAAGTTACACATATACCCCTTATTAGTTACAATTTCCCCCTTTATCTATTTATACTATATTATAATTTTATACAATACTTACATATTTGCCCATCAACTTTACTTAATTTTTGTTTATTCAAATAGTAATTACACTTTTGCACCTTTATCTTAACTAACCACTACCCACGATTTTTAAATGTTCATAACTTTTTCAGACGATGATAGTTTCTTAATATTATTACACCGTATAAAAGAGCACTTTGTTCCCTTTAATTTGAGTATAGTATTGTTATAGTTTTTTAATTTTTAAAA
Source organism: Ambrosia x helenae (assembly GCA_030844895.1). Classification (NCBI taxonomy): domain Eukaryota; kingdom Viridiplantae; phylum Streptophyta; class Magnoliopsida; order Asterales; family Asteraceae; genus Ambrosia; species Ambrosia x helenae. The sequence continues at coordinate 21,541 of JAUTDX010003172.1, read as the reverse complement.
AATTATATGTTAGGGTTAAGCAATAACCGAAACGAAAACTAAGAAAAAAAAACGAAAACGAACTAAAATCATCTAAACTTTATTATAATACATTTCCCAATGATCACTTAAAATTCAAGTTTTACAAGTATATTGGTTAGAGTACAAAACACAATGCAGATATTAACTAATTTTTTATGGCAAACATGTCTTTTAAAAAAAAATACACTAATTTTTTTATGGCAAACATGTCTTTTAAAAAAAAAATACTACATGTGTCTTTCATCTTTGCTCAACTTTTATTTATTTAAATAGTAATTACACTTTTGCACCCTTAGTTTAACGAACTACCCCCATGATTTTTAAACGTCCATAACTTTTTCGTGCATAAATATTTTCTTAATATTGTTACACCATATAAACGTGCATTTTATTCTTTTTAATCTGAGTATAGTATTGATGTAGTTTTTCATATAATATGATAGGTTTAAGTAATAACTTGAATGAAAACGAACTGGATTAGACGAAAAATAATAGTTACATGTTTTTCCTTGTTTTAAAGAAACTACCCCCATGATTTTAAATGGCCATAATTTTTTCATTGGTTAACCTTTAATTTGAGTATAGTAAATCTAATATTTTTTTTGTAATTTTAAAAAGTTGATGTATTATGTGATTTACCAGGGCCGACTCGACTATTTTTGGGGCTTAAAACGAATTTTAAATTTTAGGATCTTTTAGCATAACAGAGACCACAGTAAAAAAATGCAACAGAAGATAGTTGGACTTTGATGATCGTGATTTTACGATTCAAGTATACGACCTTTCACCGTTACTACACAATTTGATTCGATTTTCATTCCTCACTTTCCCGCTCTCATTTTTAACCTAACCTTGTTGCCTCTTTTTGGAACGAGCTACGATTCAATACTACATAAATTTGCCATAAACAGAATCAATTAACCGATCGGTTAATAAGATTATTTAACCGTTGACTTTTGTTTTGGTTGAGCCTAATAATTGAATTGAACCATGCATACTGGTAAAAGTAGCTGTGTTCCCCCGCTGCATCGCGCGGGCACACTACTAGTATATATATACATATATATATATATGGATTGAGATCATATGAGAACTCCTTTGAGTTGCGAGAACTCAACGTAAAATGTAAATTTAATTTTTTTTCTACACAGGTGTTAAAACACCTAAACTCTAACGTAAAAAAATGAAACATAAATAAATTATTTATAACGTTTTTACAATACGAGAATTACTTTTTTCATAATTGTAACCATTTTTACAAAAATTTTTACTTTTTTCTTAAAGTAAAAAGTTTTTGTTCCAAAATAGTTATAACCATTTTTTATAAAAAAAATTTTAAAAAAATAATAACTAATTTTCATGGCAACATAATAAACCAGGTATGAACACCAACTACCAAGGGTGGACATATTCGTTTGCACAGCAGACCCCAAAATCGAGCCACCTATGATGGTGATCAATACTGTTTTATCAGTGATGGCATACGAGTACCCGCCTGAGACGCTCGCTGTCTATCTCTCGGATGATGGCGGTTCTGAACTTACCTTCTATGCTCTCACCCAGGCTGCCATGTTTTCCAAGCACTGGCTGCCATACTGTCGAAACTACAAGATCGAGCCACGGTCTCCTGTTGCCTATTTCAAATCAGCATCTCGTCCTTCAGACACGAAACATGATCGTGATTACATTTTTGTTAAGGTAATCAGTATCTTGTTAGCTTTAAAATGATCATATGATAGACCAATTTCGAAAATGTTTATGAATTCTGGCAGGATTTGAGCTAAAATGTTGAGCTAAAGCTTGGCTCCCTAAAAATTCAAGTCAACTCTTTTGTTTTTTAACTCTGTGAATTTTTTTTTTTACATGTATTATACACACACAGAGGGTAGGGGTGGGGGGTCCTGAGAAAACACTTTACCAATTTAGAACTGAGAGAACCATTCTTGACCACACATTTCTCAAAGACAAGTTTTTTTTCTTAATCACCCCATTTTCCTGCAATTTTTTTGCATTTACACACCCACACGTGTCTAAAACTACAAAAAATAGTGTTATACATACATGTTTTGTAACGTACATATATATATATATATATATATGCAAATGTGTAGAAAATAATTTCACATACATGTATAGAAAGAGAGATTGAGGGTAAAAGCATGTTATTTTAATCTACATACATGTTTATACGTGTTACAATTTAAAAAATGAGTATCATAAATATATTTTTGACAATATATACGTATGCAAAAATGTAATATACACATGTATAAATGAAAAAAAAAAATTATTCTTGCATGAAAACCTGCAATTTAGCAAAATGCCTAAGAAAAAATGTGTGCATAAAATGGTTCTCTCATTATTCAATTTGCCAAATGTCCTCTCATGATTCATACCCTATATATATATATAGGGTAGGGTTCGTGTATAAAATAAATTTTTCCTAAGAAGTGTAAGAAGTCTCTATGTGTGTGTATAACATACACCGTAATCTTGAATTTATAAACTACAAAATTTATGATATATATGTACATGGGTTATGACTCTGGTTTTATATTATAAATATCAAGGGCTTTAGTTTAAACTAAGCTTGGGCTCAGCTCTTTTACAAGTTGAGTTTAGCGGGTATGGGCGAGCATCGAGCTGCAAGCTTCTTGAATAACCCTATACATAATGATTATAAAGATTTGAATACTGTATTTTGGTTCGAATGGCAGAAATTATTTAAGGAAATGAAGGATCGAATCGAAAATGTGACGAACAAGGGAAGAGTTCCTGACGAACTGCTCTTAGAACAGGAAGGATTTGGCGAATGGGATTCGTTTACATCTCCACATGATCATGCCGCTATTGTTCTAGTAAATGCCTTGAATTTTAAGAATTATCACATTTGTCTTCCAGCTCAAATCTAGGTTTTTAAAATTCATATCAATGATCAAATTTAATTCATGAAACTCTTGTGTTTTTTCAGATTTTGCTTGATCATAATGAAGATAATGAAGGGCATAGCCTTCCAAAATTGGTTTATATGGCTAGGGAAAAAAGACCTGGCCATTTCCATCACTTCAAAGCTGGAGCCATGAATGCATTGGTAAAGTATTTACTATCTTCTTAATATTTTCTTGTTATATATTTTGTTTTTAATTAGCTATAGATATATATATTTAGGTTCCTGTACAAAGACTAACTTTTGTGAGAAGTGTAAGAAGCAATAGAAACTTGACATGTGGCATTATTATTTATTTTGCAACAAGGGTAGATTAGTCAATTTAACTAATAATTATAATTAATCCATTAATTATATTTGGAAACTACAATACATTTACTTACATTTCCTTTTTTTTAGGAAGATATCTTTTCTTTTTTTTTTAATTCATTTGTAACATCAGCAAACATTTGTTTAAGGCCTTTAATCTATATGGTGTTTTTTCTAACACAGTGATATTTGTATTTTGCTTTTTCAATCCATAGTGTTTTTATCATACAATAATATTTTGGATTTTTTTTTTCAATCCATACTGTTATATATACAAATCATGTTCCATATTCTTAAAACACCAAATAAATTTGAACACAACTTCATATCACGTATGAGTATAAAACATAATAAGATGATCATGATAAAACACAACATACAATAATATTTTGTATTTGTATTCAATCCATGGTGTTATATGTAAAAATCATGTTCCATACTCTTAAAAACAGCAAATTAAACACCATGTTAGAAACCCGAATAATACACAAAGAAACCTAAAAAAAATCTCCGTACAACTGTGGAGCGTAAAACACAACAGGATACAATATAGTGATTCCAGATGTTTTAAACACCACGCTCGTCGTTTTTTCACCCACGATCCCTGACATTTTTTTCTTCAACGCATATATTAAACAAAAAAAACACACACACAATCGGTGTGAATCCGGTCGCGAATCTGGCTGTTTGTTTTATCTTCATCAACAATCGGCGTCTTCATCATCTTTCGTTATACAAAAAGCACACCGATAATAAAGATCTGGCCGTGTGTTTTATATTCATCAGCAATCTTTGATCTGATTCCATCAAAGGAGAAATGGAGGAGTAGGAGAGATTATAGTTACTGAAAATATTGATGAGTTCTTTTTTTATTATAGTTTCCTAAATTGGGGGGTTTCAGATATGGAAGAAGAGTGAATGTAGGAAGTGATGGACGGTTTTTTATTTTTTTTATTTAAATATAAGGTGTGTTTTTACCATTACACCCTCCAAGCAACTAATTAGCTATTAAAAAAATAAACACAATTACAAAATTGTCATCCATTTAATCTCCACCCTAGATTAATCTAATCTAGTGGACAAAATTGCTTCTCACACTTCTCACAAAATACACCATTTGTACAGGATATATATATATATATATATATATATATATATATATGCCAATGAGGTAGTAGTGGAGTGGTTGGAGAAAGACTTGGTGTTTCTCGTGACTCATTTCGATTCCCACCCTCCTCATTATTTTCTGCGGCATCCAGGTGAAGATCGAATACGGTTGGTGCCGGTTCGACTCAGATTGGAGGCGAGGTTTTATCAGGCCTTCGGGCGAGTGGAGGTCGTGTTTCCGCGCATCTGGGAGAGCCAAAAGGCTGGCGGTGGACGATTAGTCGACCTTAGCTACAACGCTCGATGTCACGGTGGTTGACACAACGTTCCTTGCCGTTAACAGAATTACTATATATATTAATTCTTAACAGTCGGTGGAACAGCCACCTTCTGCTTTTACATGTTTATACCACAAAATTTTACGTCCTCCACTTTGGCCACAGCTTTGGTTCATGCTTTGAGGGTAACGGCCGCTAACGGCGCTAACACGGTCAACATCGCCGGCGCGCACGTGACTCCCAACCTACTTTAAAAGTCACCGACCTGTCATGAAAATGTGATATACGTGTGCAAAGTGTGTGTCAGAACCTTCACCGCAACCCTATTCACTGTCACTGGAGTCGTGAAAGATGTGGTGGCCTCTCCTGAAAACCTTCGTCGCCTTAACCACCATTCAGATTACGGTCAATAAATCGGACATTGCACGTCACACTCTATAACAGATCTGGCTCGACATTTTTTCAGCGATGAAAGCACAAAACTGAACATACTTTATGGTGAAATACGCTGGCTACATCCTACCATAAAAGGATGGAAACGGACGGTGGTGATGACCGATAACATGATGTCTGGGCTATTTAGTGGTGCTTAATCCGGTGGGTTTTTCTTGATGGAGTAGAGAGAGACAGAGGTAGAGTAGAGAAAGATGCTACTGATTTTTAAAAAGTGTTGGAAGTAGTGTAAAATTATGTCTGGGCTGGGCTCTTTAGTGGCGGACTTGAAGGACATCTTAAAGTATATTGAATTCAAACTTTGAAATCATGAATTCTCACATGATGCTCTGAACTTATCATGCTGATTCATTAAATTTTATTTTATTACAATATTACACATTTAGTTAATTTAATCCAAACATTTTTTGTTTTTTCTTATTAACTATAGACAGACACAAAATAAAACTAAATATTTTCTCACTTTAAATAAGCAATTTTCTTACGAATTTATACATAGACATTGGAAAAGTGGATTTTATATAAAAAAACTCATCCTGGATATGTCAGCACAAGTTGTAGACACTATATTTAAAATAAAATCATTAAAAACTTTGTCGGGAATGGTTTACGTTTTGACATAATTTTGTCTACCCATTGCCGTTTGTGTTATGGTGTCGACACGCCACCGCAGCGAAGCGGCAGGGAATTCTACTAGTTTATATATATTTCTTAAGTTATCTGTGAAGTCACGATTTTTCGAAATCATACCCACCACTTCACCAATAAAATGGTTGGTTCAATGACCAGTCTTTTTATGAAAACGGATTGCGGCTTTGAGGTTGTGATAATTAGTTTTTCATGTTTGGATAAATTGATTTTGCTTCGGATTAAATTATATATCATTTCTAAAAAGCCTATATTTTTCCCAGATAATGAAATTTTTGTTAGTTGAAATATTATTTTTTTATATTAAAGAGAATTTACTTAATTAATTATTGATTTTACATTTAATAATTATTATAACTTCAAGAAACGTAAATACATCCAAACACTACGTTTTACAACCCGTATTATTATTAAAGCAGATTATCCTATCCATATGTTGGTACCATAACTACATGACGGTTCAATGTAGATAAGGGTCTCGTCGATGATAAGCAATGGTCCGATAATTCTCAATGTCGATTGCGATATGTACTCGAATAGCAGTGATACTGTAAGAGACGCGCTTTGCTTTTTCATGGATGAAGAAAAAGGCCACGAGATTGCTTTCGTTCAGTACCCGCAATGTTTTGAAAATGTCACCAAAAATGAAATTTATGGTGGTTCCATGAGAGTATTCCGTGAGGTGAGACAAGTTTATAATTAAGAGGCGGAACAAGTCAACAGTGTTTATATTCATATTCAGTAAGACCATCTTTACACGAGTTTAATTAACATGTTTTTGTTGGTTAATGAAGGTAGATTTTCACGGCATGGATGGAAATGGCGGACCAATGTATATTGGAACGGGTTGCTTTCACCGAAGAGATATTCTGTTAGGAAAAAACTTTGATGGTGAAAGTAGAATCGATTGGACATTGGAGAATGATGACAAGGAGACAACAGAATACACGATCGAGGAAATAAAGAATCTCGCGAGCTGCACCTTTGAAATTGATACCGAATGGGGCAAAGTGGTAATGTTCTTATTTGTGTTTCTTAGTTATCAGAGGTTTATATTAAGTTGTATTGTTGTTCTTATTTTCTAATCTTGGCCCTGTCTGTTAAGTGGATCGAAGTAGGTGTCATAATTGTGTCCGGTTAATGGGTTGGTGGGATGAAATAGTAGACACATTTCTCTAAACGTGTTAAATGGTTCGTGGTTTAAATATGTGAACGGGTTAAACGGCCATAAATGGGTTAAAAAGGGTTGGAGGGTTAGACCTTCTTTTATATATTTTCCTAACTTTCAACAGCTCAACATGTTTATACAAAGTTGTTTAGGCATGTCAACCCGGAAAGTCAAATGGGCTAAATAAAAAGACAAACATAATGAAAATGGTTCCAACGAATGAAGTTACGAAATGTAAATTTCTATACCGATAGTTTTATTGCAAAATGTAGTTTTTATGGTCATAATTAACTCATTATACCTTAGAGAAAGCAGTATGGCCAACCCGGCCCATTCTAATCGTCTTGCCTCTAACAAATTGTCGTTGCAATGTGTTTTTGTATTACAGATGGGCTTGAAATACGGGTGTCCTGTTGAGGATGTGATAACGGGCCTATCGATCCACTGTCGAGGCTGGAAATCAGTGTTTTACAATCCAAAACGAGAGGCGTTTCTAGGCGTTTCTACAACCACACTTGACCAGACCCTTGTGCAACTTAAACGGTGGTCCGAGGGTGATCTAATGGTTTTGCTCTCAAAATATAGCCCGCTTTGGTATGGACTCGGAAGGGTTAACCCTGGTCTCATTATGGGCTATTTGATGTACTGTTTATGCGCTCCTTCCTCTGTGCCAACTCTTTATTACTCCATCATTCCTTCACTCTGTCTCCTTAAAGGGGTTCCTCTTTTCCCAACGGTATGTCATCTATTAATCATTCCTTTGTTCAAGTTATGTCAATAACACTAGCCCAATGAGCTGGGTTTTAGTAATGGGTCCCGTACTTTTCGGCTACCCGTTAGTTATTACCTATCAGGTTTACATGCTTATGATCTTTTATGTGGATAAAAATGGATTGAAAATGTAGGGATGCCATTACCCAAAACATGATATTAAATTCACATAAAAAGTTAAAAGTTGACTTAAAATATAAAATATCCCTACACTTTTAGTTTCTATTAACTTCAACATAAAATTCTTACATATGCCCAAACTTGCGAGTGTTCTAAAACTAATCTCATATCTTAATACTTGTCCTATATATATATATATATATATATATATATATTGGGCTTTGGGTTGTTCCTTAGAATTCGGGCTAAATGTAACAATTTGGTCCATACCCAGGTCATAAGCGGATGGTTTCTCCCATTTGCATACATCATAATCTCCATCTCTGCTTTCGACTACCTAGAATTTCTTTGGTGTGGAGGCACCACTAGAGGGTGGTGGAACGACCGGAGAATTTGGTTCTACAAACGAACAAGCTCGTACCTTTTTGCATTCCTCGACACCATTTTAGGCTCGGATTTGTCGTTTGTAATCAGCTCAAAAGTGATGGATAATGACGTTAAAGCGAGATACGAGAAAGAAATGATAGAATTTGGTGTGGCATCGCCTCTAACGACAACAATTGCAACTATATCGATGCTCAATCTTGTGTGTTTATTCGGGCTCGTTATGAAATCAATGTTGATGGATACTACAACTAGAGGAGTGTACTATGAGACAATGGCGGTTCATGTTTTACTCTGTGCTGCATTAGTTGCACTCAACATGCCATTGTATTGGGCTCTTTTTGTCCGTAAGGATAATGGAAAGATCCCGGATTCTGTTGCATTTAAATCAGTTATTCTGGCTTTGTTTATTTCAACTGTATTCTATTTTTTGTAGAATATTGATCGTTAGTTACTATATATAGTATTAATTTACAAGTGGTTTGTGCTTCAGGTCTTGTAGATCATTAGTTAAACCAGTTATTCTGGCTAAACAATTGTTTTGTGTTTGTTTGGTATTATTTATTTGGTATTGGTACAATTAGATGTACATGGGCCATTTTGATAATTATACTATGTAAAACAATACTTTGTTGGGATAATTTAGGAATTTAAATGATAAAATATTTGACAAGTGATACCAAGAAGCCGAGCTTGAGGCTCAATTGTTATCCTACTTGTAACCTTCTATATGGACAGGTACAACGAGCTCGAGTGAGTTAGTGAACGTGACTATGGTCGCAAGTCGATTATTGTAACTTCCTGATATTTCAAAAATATATAGAATGTACGTGGATCATAAAAGAACCAAAGGCTAATTAAGGATTGTAAGAACCATTCTGGATTACTCAAAATTGTTGATTTAAAATATAAAAAAAGTAAAGAAAAGACAATGTAGAGTACAATCTACATAGCATGATGTACAATCCTTTTATGCACAAAACACTTGCTAAACATAATGTAGAACATCAAAAACACACAAACCACTTGTAAATTAATACTATATATAATTTGTTTTCTTTTTAATTTTTAAGTTATTTATGACCACCTCTATTTTTTAAATCAGTCAGACCATCGGACCAATAAAGTGGTCGGTTTGATTATCGGTCTTGTTATGAAAACATAGTATGGATTGTGGTTTTGAAGTTGTGCAAATTAGTTTAGTTTTTAATGTTTGGACAAATTGATTTTGCATCCGATTAAACTATATATATAAAAATTTTAAAAGATCAATATATTTTTTTTTCAAAAAATTGAAATTAATGATTTTATATTTAATTATTACAACTTCAAGCAACCTAAACACATCCAAACACTAGTTTTTACAACCCGTAAAAGCAGATTATTCATATTGTTGGTCCCATAACTACCTGATGGTTTAATGTAGATAAGGGTCTCGTCAAAGATAAGCAATGGTCCGATAATTCTCAATGTCGATTGCGATATGTACTCAAATAGCAGTGATACTGTGAGAGATGCGCTTTGCTTTTTCATGGATGAAGAAAAAGGCCATGAGATTGCTTTCGTTCAGTACCGCAATGTTTCGAAAATGTCACGAAAAATGAAGTTTATGGTGGTTCTATGAGAGTACTCCGTGAGGTGAGACAAGTTTATAATTAAGAGGCGGAAAAATGGATGGGTCGGGTTTGTTGGATAGCTAGTCAAAATGGTAAATAAATGTATGAGTTGAAACGGGCTAGCCATGTTGACCCAAAACACATTTGTAAAAACTTTTTAAAATTTTATTTTCTTAGTAGTTATAGTATTAAAGATGGTTGAAAATTATGCTATTTCATTCTAACCTAGTTTTTTTCCCAAAAAAAAAAACAAGGGTTTAGCAAGTTTCCTTTTAAGATAATTTTTTTTTGTTTTACCAGTTTAATTGGTAAAAGATAACACATAACTGAGTCGACCAATTTGTAAATAAACAAGTCAAACAACGTTTATATTCATATTGAGTAAGACTATTTTACACGAGTTTTACATGTTTTTGTTGGTTAATGAAGGTTGATTTTCATGGCATGGATGGAAATGGCGGACCAATGTATGTTGGAACGGGTTGCTTTCACCGAAGAGACATTCTGTTATGAAAAAACTTTGATGGTGAAAGTAGAATCGATTGGATACTAGAGAATGATCACAAGGAGACAACAGAAAACATGATCGTGGAAATAAAAAATCTCGCGAGCTGCACCTTCGAAATTGATACCGAATGGGGCAAAGAGGTAATGTTCTTCTTTGTGTTTGTTAGTTATCAAAGGTTTATATTAAGTTGTATTGTGGGTCTTGTTTTCAAATCTTGGCCCTACCTATTAAGTGGATCGAAATAGGTGTCATAACTGTGTCGGGTTAATGTGTTGGTGGGTTGAAACAGTAGAGCTAAATATGAACAATATTTTTATTCATCTTAAAGACATAAACTTTAACCTGGACACGTTAAAATTGTGTAACTCAAACTCAGCTTATATAACTCATTTGTCTAAACGTGTTAAATGGGTTTGTGGTTAACAATATGTGAACGGGTTAAACGACCATAAATGGGTTGTCAGTTTTACTAAATGGGTTAAAAGGTTGGAGGGTTAAACATTTTTTTTTATATTTTCCTAACTTTAAATGGTTCAGCATGTTTATACAAAGCTGTTTAGGCATGTCAACCCGGAAAGTCAAATGGACTAAATAAAAAGACAACCATAATGAAAATGGTTCCAATGAATGAAAGCTACCAAATGTAAATTTCTATATCAATAGTTGTATTGCAAAATGTAGTTTTTATGATCATAATTAAGGGATGTTTGTTAGCCTCTTAATAAAACTCTTAATCATTCAGCATTAAGAGTTTTGTTTCAACTAAAAAAAACATCTGAATGGTTTTGTTAAGCTAACTCATTATACATTAGAGAAAGCAGTATGGGCCAACCTGACCCAACACGTTTTAGTAAATAACAAAACTACCCACTTGTAAAACGTTGCACAACTCATCCATTCCAACCATCTTGCCTTAACAAAGTTGCCATTGCAATGTGTTTTTGTATTATAGATGGGCTTGAAATATGGTTGTCCTGTTGAGGATGTGATAACGGGCCTATCGATCCACTGCCGAGGTTGGAAATCAGTGTTTTACAACCCAAAACGAGAGGCCTTTATAGGCGTTTCCGCAACCACACTTGACCAGACCCTTGTGCAACATAAACGGTGGTCCGAGGGTAATCTAATGGTTTTGCTCTCAAAATATAGCCCGCTTTGGTATGGACTCGGAGGGTTAACCCTGGCCTCATAATGGGCTATTTGATGTACTGTTTTTGGGCTCCTTCCTCCATACCAACTCTCTATTACTCCATTATTCCTTCACTTTGTCTCCTTAAAGGGGTTCCTCTTTTCCCAACGGTATGTCATCTATTAATCATTCCTTTGTTCAAGTTAAGTCAAATAACACTAGCCCAATGGGCTGGGTTTTAGTAATATGGGTCCCATACTTGTCGGGTACCCTTTTACTCATTACGGATAGGGTTACCATATTTATGCTCTTTATGTCGTTAAAAATTGGTTGAAAATACATGTCGGGATGCCCATTACCCAAAACATGAAATTAATCTCACATAAAAAGTTGACTAAAAGTATAAAATATAACTATACTTCTATTAAACGTGTAATTTTAATAATTTCCAGTTTCTAACAGCTTCAACATACCATTCTTCATATTTATAAGATTATATAATATGTCTATATATTCGGTTTTAATACCTTACATGTGTCCCAAACCCGCAAGTATTTTAAAACTAATCCCATATCTTAATACATGTCCTATATATATTGGGCTTCGGGTTTTTCTTTAGAATTCAGGCTAAATGTTACAACTTGGTCCATATCTAGGTAACGAGCGAATGGTTTCTCCCATTTGCATACATCATATTCGCCATCTCTGCTTTCGACTACCTCGAATTTCTTTGGTGTGGTGGCACCACTAGAGGGTGGTGGAACGACCGTAGAATTTGGCTCTACAAATGTACAAGTTCGTACCTTTATGCGTTCCTTGACACTATTTTGGGCTCGGACTTGTCATTCGTAATCAGCTCAAAAGTGATGGATAATGACGTTAAAGCAAGACACGAGAAAGAAATGATGGAATTTGGTGTGGCATCGCCTCTAACGACTACAGTTGCAACGATATCAATGCTCAATCTTGTGTGTTTACTCGGGCTTGTTATGAAATCAATGTTGATGGATACTACAACTAGAGGAGTGTACTATGAGACCATGGCAATTCATGTTGTATTTTGTGCTGCATTGGTTGCACTCAACATGCCATTATATTGTGCACTTTTTGTTCGTAAGGATAATGGAACCATCCCGGGTTCTGTTACAATTAAATCAGTTATTCTGGCTTTGTTCATTTCAACTGTTTTCTATTTTATGTAAAATATTGATCATTAACTAGTTTTTATCCGGGAGCGTCCCGGGTTGAAATATCTAATATGACATAATAAAAAAACGAATATCTGTGCCGGGGTATAAATCTAGTGCCATTACAAAATATTATATAATGTCAAATGAATTCGAAAGTTTGTAATCGATCATTCTAAAAAGAACTAACATGAAATAAGGGAAAAAAAGTTATTTATTGAAATATCGAACGCATTAGTCTAACGGTTATGTGATGCGTTAAAAAAATCATGGGTATATGATCGGGTATTTGGGTATGTAGTTTCAGGTAATTGGGTCGGGTATCACCTAATCCTAGGCCCGACCCAAACCCATAATTTTTTTTAAACTAATCCCAAACCTGACACAATACCTGTCGGGTTACAAAAAATAGTCATTTTTTCACCCTTTTTATGTAGCACTATGGTAGTCGTTGGAAAGATAATAAAACGCTCGTTAATTTGGTGTAATTTGTTTCTTTAAAAAATCTCGTATATGTCACATCACATCCTATGTGACATCTCTCAAAGGAGAGATTGTATATTATTATGACATTTATGATTATTAGCTTTTGCAATATATATAGATATTGATGATATTGATTATTTGGTATTTGACAAGAGATACCAAGAAGCCCATTTTGATAATTATACTTTGTAAAGCAATACTTTGTTGGGATAATTTACGGAATTAAAATGATAAAATATTTGACAAGTGATAACAAGAAGCCGAGCTTGAGGCTCAATTGTTATCCTACTTGTAACCTTCTATATGGACAGGTACAACGAGCTCGAGTGAGTTAGCGAACTTGACTAGGGTCGCAAGTTGATTATTGTAAATTTCTGATTTTTAATACATAGAGTATTGGTCATAAGAGAACAAAAGGTTAATTAAGAACGATAAGAACCAATCTGCATCACTCAAAATTGCTGAATTAAAATATGCAATCCCTAGTCACTTACTAATATGTTAATATAACATCACACATGAAAATAGTAAGCTTTAACTTACACCAAAGTTATCACAAATTTTCCAACCAATAGTTCCATTAAGATGAAGAACTGGCCAATATTTTATCCCCAGAGGTAGAGGCAGATTGTGGCGCTAAATAAGGAATACGGAGGTTCACAGTCATGTTATCATGCCTAATACTTTCAAAATACCTGATGTCGAACGCTTCAACCTTTGATTTTCCAAAAATGATGGAAACATTCGATAGAGTCATAGACTTTACTTTGCTAAGGTCGCCCTCAGCCTCACGCAGAAACTCTATCGAGGTGTTCCCCAATCCATATTGGGAGTTGTTAAGCCTTTCAAAGTCTCTCTCTATGATTCTTATACTCGTAAGTCGAGTATCATTAAGCTCTTCTACTTTGACTTTTTCTTCCGTCTTAATACACACGAATGTAATTATAAGACTAAGTAGTACAATCACCACAATGGTGGCTACTAAGCATCACAAACCGAATCGCCGGTTATTCGGACTTGATCCATTTTCATTTTCAACGTCCATTTTCCGAGAAACACTAGTAAATATAAGAAGCAAAAGACGATGTGGAAATGCTTTTTAAGACGCGTCTTCGAACTTAAAGGAAGAAGTGCTAGAAGAAGGGTAAAAGAAAGTTTCTAGGCTCGCCACTGTTTTTGTATCTATTTGTTAGGATTATTAGGGGTGTTCAAAAATGTCGAGGCATGGCAACTATTGCGTTAACCCTAGGTTTTTTTTCTTTTTTTTAATGTATTTTATGTTTAGTTTTTTATGTTTAATAGTAATGAATTTTAGTTTTTTATGTTTATCTTTATTGTTTTTTTATTTAATTAAATTTTAAAACAAACGCTTAAAATAAGGTAAAAAAATTATAAAACAAACGATTAAAATAAGGTAAAAGAATTATAAAACAAACGATTAAAATAAGGTAAAAGAATTATAAAACAAACACAAAAAAAAATAGTATATATAAAACTCAAAAATAAAATATAAACGGTTATCAGCACGGTAGATACAATCAGCAAAACGGTACACGAGATACTACCAGTGTGGATGGCGGCGGTACCCCGTGCTGGTAGTGGGTACCCATGAACAATTCGGGTGGCTCCTCGTCCCTCTAAACAATCAATGATCATGTGCCATTTTATTTGTTTGTCTTCTTTAAATAAAAAAAATATCTGAAATGACATTATGGTCACGAATCTATGTGAAGTTGTTTTTAAGGTCTCGGTTAATGTACTATTGATACAATGTTTTCAATTTATATGTTGCGAAGATTTTTTATTATGACCCATATCAATATATCATTGTATTTGATTTTGAAATTGATTTATTGAAATATATACACACACACATAAATCCAGAATAAATCAGTAATTTTTTTATTTTTTTAGTCAAAAAGATGACACGCATAGTGTGTCGTAAAAAGATGACACGCAAAAAGTGTCATAAACGCGTGTAAAAAAATTGTCATAAGCGTGTGTCATAAACAGATGACACGCAAAAAAGTGTCATGTTAAACTTATAACACCACCATCGTTGACACTCTTTTTGGTGTCATCAAACCCCTTTCTTGACACGCAATGCGCGTCAAGAAAAGTCTTTTTTCTAGTAGTGACGTCTTTTACAATCGTCGTTTCTGTGCTTTTCTGTACCTCGTACCTGCCAGGAGATCGTGAAGCAGGGAATGACAGCCTCTGATTGGCTGCACGTCCTTTTCTTTGTCAGGTCATAGCTGACATGTACTAGGAAATGTGCGCAGGCTTCTAGAAGCTTTGATTGGCGGTCCTGATGATGTGTACGTAGTGTGTCGTAAAAAGATGACACGCAAATAGAATGAGTATTTGTGTCATCTACTCATTAAAAACTTATAGTTAGTAAGAGCTTTTTCTTGAACGCTAGTACTAGTAGCTTTTTAATATAGAGTTTTTTCTCCTAACCTAAATGCTACAAGCTCCTTCAACTAAACAAGACTTTTTATTGAGTATGAGCTTTTTCTTAAAAGCTTGAAGCTCACAAAAGCTCTTTACCAAACATACCCATAATCCACATACTATAGACATTTTACGTGTGAACAAACAACACCTCAAACAATGGAAGTGAAGTGTTAAAACTCATATGTGAATTACGGATCTCACGATAAATACCATTACTGGGCCGGCCCAAATCTCGGTAAGTTACGACTCAGTAACATATATCCGTCAAACACAAACACAAGTAGATTAACGTACGACTTTTGTTCACCTTTGTGTTCTAACCTGTTTCTACTTTGGTCTCCTGTTCTACCTTAAATTTTCTCCATCTTCAAACCACACCTAATAATATTTACCAAACCCAAATCAGAGGTAAAAACCCATCACCGATCTATATTTCAATTACCCCTGATGATGTTTTTTTTACTGAATGTTTGTGTTTTGTGTGTTGTTTGTTACAGATGAGGAAGCTATCAACGGCTGTGATGGCGGCCGTACTGTTGGTTGTGACGGCGAACATGGGTATGGTGTTGGGGATCAGGTTTGTTATAGATAGGGAAGAATGTTTTTCGCATAAAGCGGAGTATGGTTCAACTGTTCGGTATTCGTTTGTTGTTATTAAGGTTTGAAGGTGCTTGGCATTATAATGAAGATGGTGTTGATCTTGTGGTAATTATTTATTGCCTCTTTCTTTGATTTGATTTATGTTTGATACCTAGTTCGTTAATTCCGATGATTTTTTTTTTTTTTTTTAAAGATTCATTGTTTTGAATCTTTGTTTGTAAATTGTTAGATCTAGTTGTTGATTTTTTTATTTATGGGTAAAGGATGGCTAAACTACAAATTGTTACACTTGAAAGTCAAAATTGGGATTTAGGGGTGACCAAGTTTTGTGTGTGTGTGTGTGAGAGAGAGGGGGGGGGGGGGGGGGGGGGGTCATTGATGAGGAGAGTAAAAAGTTGGATTACGGGTGAGCTCGGTACGGTATTTGAAGGTAAATCAACGCAAAAAGTGGCAACCGAAATTGATTTGGGACGGGTTTGGTTTGGTTTTGGTACCAGTAGTCAGTACCATTTGCTCATCCCTAAGTTGGATCATATTGTATATTTGTGAATTTTTTATTTTTTTTTTTACATTTGTCGTTTGCGTTTAAAGGCTTGTGCAATGATTGTTATACCTTTTCTTTAGCAATGAATTGTGATGATTTGTGAATATTAGGTGAAAGGACCAAAAGGTGACCAAATTCAAGATTTTCGGGACAAGACAAGTGACAAATCAGAGTTTGTAGTGCATGATGATGGGCTTTATAAGTTTTGTTTCACAAACAAGTCACCGTACCATGAAACGATCGACTTTGATGTCCATTCTAGCCACTTTTATAACGACGTTGAGCATGCTAAGACGGTGAGACCTTTGATTGCCTTTTGTTTTTGTTACTCGTGTGTTATTTTTATGCATGGATGTCATGTACTAGTAGGTCGCCCAACAATTCAAGTTTTCTCTTCAAGGCCATCGAACTATTGAAATTCCTTTATGGAACACTCTAATATGCATCAAATTTTGTTTATGCCAAATCTTACCAAAAACATGTCCGAATGATATTTTAACATTCGATGATTGTTTACCTTACAATACAAAAACAAAAAAGTTACCCCAACCCACACGGGTATATTTGTTTCTTTAACAAAAATCAAGTTATATTCTTCATCTAGCCGGTTTTTTGTTGGATTTGGTATAGAGCAAAACTGGATAGTGGATGCATACTTGAGTGGCATGTAAAGAAGTGTGTATTGGTGTGTGGTCTTATGCACTCTTACTTAAATTACATAATTTCCCTTGAGTCATCACTCTTTTGCTCCCAAGATTTGCATATATTTTTAGAATATGTTGGAAGATTTTATTGAAATAGTTGACCGTAAGGGATGCATATCTTGTTGAGGGTTTGTAGAGGGGGCTAAATGAATGGGGTATGGTGGGTTGGATAACCGTTTAAAACGAATAAATTTTTAGCTTTGACTCAAAACGGTGGGGTTTGGTTGCATACCTCGTTATCAGGTGTTATTTGAATTGTGTATATAATGTGATATTTATGATTACGGAAGCTATTAATTGTAATTATGATCTAATATATATTGACGTAACGAGTTTGAGGTGACTTTTTACCCATTAACATGTTGCACCCGTTTGTCTTGTTTTTTTTTCCTATTTTTAGAAGGCTTATGTGTATGATCCTTTAAAGATAAAAGCCCAAGTCAACCCATTTATAAGTAAAATGAGTCGGAATTGGTAAAATAGCCGACGGTTCTAGCAATGTGTATTTATAAAAGTGAGACTTTTTAAGCCGTCAATCTTGGGTTCTGCTTACAAACAAACCATTCTTATTGCGAAACAATTTTGATCAATCCTTATTCATGCAAAAGATTGCATTTTTTTTGGCATTTTACAAGAACAAATCCAATAGGGGTGTAAACGAGCCGAGTCGAGCCCGAGCTTGACTAGGCTCGAGCTCGGCTCGGTTCGAGTCTGCTATTCTGAGCTCGAGCTTGGCTCAAAAGTAAAACCTAAGAGCTCGGTTTGGCTTGGCTTGGCTCGAGGTAACTTAAAAATAATTTTAAACGACCTAAAAGCTTGTCTCGAGCTAGCTTAAACGAGCAAAACTCGGCTCGAGCTCGGCTCACCAATGTTATTAATTAAAATTGAACATGTTCAAAGGACAAAATCGCATACATAAAAAAATAATACAACATTTGTTTGGAGCTGTGTATGTAAGGCTCAAGCTCGGGCTTGATAACTAAAGGATTCATATTTCAGGCTCGGGCTTGTTAAGGCTCCGCTCGTTCGAGCTTTTTACCGAGCCGATCCCTAGTAGCTCTCGAGCCGCTATGTGTCATTTACACTCCTAAAATCCAGCAAAAAAGTAAAATGGTTCAAAGTCTCTTTCTTTTTCTTGTATGCATTGATTGATTGACCAATTTCAATTTTTATTTTGAATGATCTCTTGTTTTGCAGATCATTTCAAACCATTCTTGAACAGATATCGAAGTTAGAGGATGCTTATATAACATTCAGTTTGAACAACATTGGCTAGAGGCCGAAACTGATCGACAGGCATTAAGTATGACCTCTCAACTCTTTAACAAAGTTCATAGTTATACTGAATTTTGTGAACTTATTACCTTTTATCCATAAACTGGTGAACCAACCGAGCCAAAGCAAGTCGGTCAAGTTGAGAATCAAACTGTTCGGTTTTTGGCGGTTTGGAACTTGGAACCATCCATTTGAATTTTCTTATTTATTTTTTTTAAAAATACCTATAAACTGGTGAACGACCATCTTTATCATTCTAAACTTTCTAATACAAACTAATGATTTTGAAAACAAAAATTTTAATATTCTCGGACCGCCAAATATGAAAATTTAAATCTCCAAGGGGTCTAATCCGGCTTGTTTGGTTTGTCATTCCCCAAACATTGTTAGCCTTTCAGGCTTCAGCCTATATTTTTTGTTAAAAACTGGACCATGAACTAATACCATTTTATTCGATTGTGCGAATGGCAACATGCTTTCACACGTTTACGGTATACCAGTTGTAGAAATATACTTCTAAAATTACTGAAAATAGCTAAACACTTCCATTTTATAAACAATCATTAATCATAGAGGTATATTTATCAATCATAACATCATACTTCAATTTTCTTTTACCAATAATAGCAACGTATGTTAGGGATGAGCTCAGTACCGATACCGAAAATTGCCAAAATTGGGTAACGGTACTAAACTTGCTTTTTACCATATGATATTGGTAAAATCGGTAAAATACGATACCGTACCGAACCAGTACTTTTACTGGTACCGAAATTTGGTACTGGACTACTTGTACTTTCAAAATAATTTGTACCGAAATTTGGTATTGGAACCGAAAATAATTTGGTACGGGAAATTTGGTACTGGACTACTGGTACTTTCAAACAATGGTAAAAGTGCTGAAATCTGTTATTATACGCATTCGCCCCTTTTATCTAATATCTATTAAAGTTCAATTGAATAGAATGTTATTGGTTCTAGACACACAAATGAACTACACATACTTCTTTCCATGCCCCGTTCCTCATGCAGATGCCCGGCCAACTGCTAGAACAGCCGGCAATGTTTTAACTTTTAACCATTGGGATCGGGCCTTTAGTCTTTTTTTGGATCTATGCTTTATGCTTCGTCGGGTTAGAACTTAGAACACGCTAGAACCGGTCCAGGCGTTGATATCAATATTTTGGCTGAAAATTGTGTTTTCAGCTAGGGATGAGCATACAAGGCCGAATACCGATCCCGTTCCATCCCGGTACCGTACCGAACTGATAACGAACCAAGGGGTTTCGGGATCGGTATCGGTACCCATATTTATGGATTTTCGGTTTCGGTTATTACGGTATCGGTATTGGTTTTTTGGACTTTTCGGTATCGGTATTGTCGGGATCGGTATCGGTTCGGTACCATACGGCAGTTTCAGACTTTCAGTTGTGGGCTTTACCTGGCCGGCTCTCGGATTTTATGGTCTTTTTAAGCTGTCGGGTTTTTTTTGGACTGGAATTTTTGGGTTTTGAAACTGGGCTTTAGGCTATGACCGGGTCCATTCGGACTTTTAATAGGCCAGGTTTTGGGCTTTTTAAGGCTGAAACCTAAAGCTAAACTAAGATAGTGTGGTTGATTGATGTGTTTGGTTTTGCAGTAAATGAAGGGATGAGCAGTAGAGCGATGCACAAGCACTCGTTGAATCAGCAGCTCTGATCGGTGCAAGCGTGTTGCAGGTGTACCTTCTCATTCGTCTGTTTTGAGCGGAAACTCGGGATGTCGAGAGTTTAACGTGTGATTGTGGATGTTTTAACACCTTTTCATTTGTTACAACTTTGTTATGAGCTCTATATACTAAGTTAGCACTTCAAAGAAGCATAATTACAATGGTTAATGTAGTGGTAACCTTTATTTGGGTCTGTTTGTTGGGTATCCGAACCGCCTAGTTTGACCCGATCAGTCATCATGTATCCGAACCTATCTCTAGCTTTAGGGGCCAGGCATTGGCTCTTAGGGAGGATGCGTTCCTAGTCTCCATGAACCTTCACCATCAATGTTACATCACTTCACTTAATTACTTCACTTAAATACAAATTTGAAGGCAGCACTACCCTGAACTACCAAACTTATAAAAAACAAAAAAAAACCCACACAGATTCCGTTGCCTACAATCCGTGAAGCATACCCGTGTTACCGGTGACGATGTTACTGTAAGGGTATTGAGGTACCAAAGCGTACTTCCCTCCTTAGAAAGATTCCTTCTAGAGTATTGGACAACCAAAATCCAAGCAACTAAAAGCAACTAAATTTGAAGGAAAAAAAAAAAGATTCTACTACTCTTCATAGAATATTAGAACCAAAATTTTGTACACATATTTTTATGATTTTAAGCTTTAACTCTCATAGTTAGGCTGTACGTTGTGGTTCGAGGTGAGCACCGTCGCGAGCCATCGACGTAATTCTCAAGTAATCTAGTCACGTCAGACTGTTGTGGCTGGGGGTGAGCACCGGCACGACCACAGCCTACAAATCCAACACAAATTCTTTCTTCGCGCTGTGAGCCTGCTTGCATTGGCTCGCTCGTGTTGGGCTGTTGTGGCTGGGGTGAGCGTGGGGCTATTGTGGCTGCTCGCGCCTGATCGGTTGCGTGTCCAAGTGTTAGAATAGTGACACAACGTTCATAAGGGTGAACAAATACGTTTGTTTTATATTTGTGAATTTACGAAATGGCCCTGTAACAAAAATAAAAAATTGTACCACAAAACAGTATCTATAGAAAAATCACAAAGTGTGGTAAAGACCCTCATTCAGCAATGACCACGTCGTTATTCCCCGACAATCCCAAAT